>CAUYRH010155456.1:0-13618 GCA_963574655.1 Perodicticus potto | reverse complement strand
ACAATGACGGCTGCAACCAAAAAATGGCCGGGCATTGTGGCGGGCGCCTGTAGTCCCAGCTACTTGGGAGGCAGAGGCAAGAGACTCGCTTAAGCCCAGGAATTGGAGGTTGCTGTGAGCTGTGACGCCACAGCACTCTATCCAGGGTGACAGCTTGAGGCTCTGTCTCAAAAAAAAAAAAAAAGAAAAAAGAAAATGAAGCTCACACTGGAAAATGTATTTTCAGAAAAATATCACTCAGATGCTAAGAAATTAAAATATGTTAATACATAACAAGAATGTAACATCCAGATAATATGAATACTGACTTAATGTGCCCAGTTATTTTTCTTTTTTAACGAAAGAGTTGAAAATAACTTCTGAACCCTACTACTTCAAGGGTCTACTAATAAGATCAATTTTAGTCGATGTATAAGCATTTCAAAATATTTTCATTTTAATTAATTTTAACATCCCTTTCACTTCTTGAATGTGTGCCAGTTTGGACAGTTATGTGGTCATCCTGGCTGTGGCTCTGGCTGTGAAGGGGGTCACTCTACAAAAGCTGTGGCCTGGGGAGGGGTGACAGAAGTCTTCACTGGGCACCAGCTAGGGAGTGCCTACCTCAAACTCCTCCCCTGCTGCCCCTCAACCTCTGCTGCTGCTTTCCCTGAGCACTGAGGACCACACAGTCAAGAGCTGGGCCTGGGGAGGCTGTGGAGACTGGTGTGGCAGGGTGAGGTGTCCAGCCTAGGGACTGGGCTCAGAAAACTGGGATGGCACTTGGGGGACATGGCGGGTGTAGACAGGCTTTGGAGTGACAACCTGAGGACCTCAGGCACGTCAGGCCTGAGAGCAGGTCCTCAGGCAGCTGCACCATAGAGGCTTCTGGCACAGAGCAGAGCCTCTAGGACAGGCTAGTACTAGGTGCATGGACCTAGGGAAGGTGTCAGGATGGGACCTGGGGTTTCCTCTTAATCCTCTACAATCCTCTAAGTGGGTGCATAAACTAGTTTACTTAGAAAATAAAGAAGCGTCTGGTGTGTCAGCAGAGTACTGTGGCCATACTGCTCACTGTTAGTTACATGAGGACGTGCCTCATCACAACCTTGCTGCACCTGGCATTCACCTGGGAGAAGAGAAGTGAGACTGTGACCACCACACGCAGTTCAGATCCCACCTTTAGCCTGTGGACTCAACCAGGGGCCGTTCTGTCCCCTAGGGGCCATCTGGCAACGTCTACAGACAACATGAGGGTGGGGACAGGACATGGTGCAGTACCCTACAGCGCACAAGGCAGACCCACAGAGAGGGATTCCAGACTAAAGGGATCATCCTGTTCAAATATACCTGAGCACACCTTTCTCCACAGATGTACCCCCAAAACACTGTAGGCATTCACTCACCTCCCACACTATAGTTAACCCTCTACCTCTGCTGCCTGAGTGAACTGGACCTCACCCACGGCAACCTCAGAAGGTTGTCTTTAGGACAGAACCCGAGCCAGCCCAGCTTGCTTCACCCAGCCTCTCCTGCTGCCTGACTTGTGACCAGCGGCTGCATCCCTTGAGTCCATACACAGGGAGGAACCCCAAGCCACCTGCCCCAGTTCTCCCACACGATCATGTACAGTTGCAGGGAGTCTGTATGCAGGGAGGAACCCCAAGCCACCTGCCCCAGTTCTCCCACACGATCATGTACAGTTTCTGCAGAGCAGAAGACACCTAGCTATTTCATCTGCTGTTTTTGTTCCCATTAGAATGTGAATTCCATGAAGCAGTGTGAGCACAGTAAGGCACTCCAATATTTGTTGAATTAATGTCAAGAAGAAAAACACCATCTCCTGACTCTCCCATAAGCAAATAAAAAATTTGGCAGAATTCTTCCTTTTCTCACCTTTAGATCAGAGATTAAAAACAAAGTTTCACGGGGACACAGCCACACCCTCTCATTCAGTTACGTCTCTGGCTGCTTCTGGCTACAGATGCCACTGTCCCAGACAGGACCTCTGAAGAGACCTCTCGGGCCAAAGACTGCACTGCCTGGCCCTGGATGAAGTATGCTGACCTCTATTTTAGATTCCCATTATTTTTTTTTCACACCATATATTCTTCTGAGTGTGATTTTCCTATGGTCGTTAGTTTTTGTGATTGTATCAATGGCAGTTCTGATCTATGAGTATGACTCTCTCTCAGCCTTGAGAGAGTGACCTTAGTCCCCTTGAGTTTCTGGGGCCTGAGGTTGGGATCCCTGCCCCATCTTCATTCCTCAGGGCAAACCTCTTCTGTGCCTCCATTAAAACCCACAGCATCAAATGTTCCTGGTATTCTCCATCTTGAGACATCCCCCAATGGGCCCCGGAAGGGGCTTCCTGTCCATATGGTTGAGGGGTCTGGATGATAAGCACCTTTCCCAAAAACTGAGGCTTTCTCTGACAGGACAAGATTTTTAAAATCTCAAGTGTCACCAATCAATCTCACCCTGGGACCCAGGTAACCGTAATCAAGGTCAAGAAGAGAAAAAAGAGCTCCTGTGGGTGAAGCCAATAGCTCTGCTTCCAGGCTGCAGCACGCTGACTGTGCTGAGAAGGTACAAAACCTTTCTCCTAGTCCTCTTCCAACATGAGACTGCAGGGCTGCACAAGGGGATGTCACTGGGTAAGGCCACCACCCCAGGCAACTCTCCCAACTCCTGTTCTAACATAACAGGTATGGGGGAGGAGCTGAGCCTCCCCTTGGTGAGGAGTGTCTAGCTCTCTGCTTCAACTGCTGCAGGCAGCAAGTGCACAGTAAATAGCTGTGAAATTAAACTCAATAAATGGCATCAACAGATTATTTCTGTAGGAATAGGAACAAAAACCTGAGATCAGCTAAAAACAAAGACAATTAAAAGTGGTATAAACTGGGCGGCACCTGTGGCTCAAAGAGTAGGGTGCCGGCCCCATATACCTGGGTAGTGGGTTCAAGCCCGGCCCCAGCCAAAACTGCAAAAAATAAATAAATAAATAAATAACATTTTAAAAAATGGCATAAACTCTTGGAAACATTCAAGGCTATCCCTTAACCTAAACGTTTTAAAACATTTGAAGTACTTTATTTGCCTTATTATTTATTATTTTTCTGAGATCAGGTCACTCTGTCAACTGGCTAGATTGCAGTGGTGTCATATCTCACAGCAACCTCAAATTCTTGGGCTCAAGTGATCCTCCTGCCTCAGCCTCCTGAGCACCTGTAGAGATGAGGTCTCAACTCTTGCTTTGCTCAGGTTGGTCTCCAACTCCTGGCCTTACGGGATCCTTCCTACTTAGTCACCCAAAGTGCTAAGATTACAGGTGTGAGCCACCACTTTAAAAAGATACTTCATACGTATACGAACGTGTGACACTGTTGAGTTAAATTAGCGACTCAGTCTTTATACAGAAGGAACAACCACCCAGACATGAGTGACTGCATCCAACAAAGTCAGCACAACACAAACAAGAGACGAGTTAAAATGGTGACCGCCTCACAAAGCCTACCCTACACTCAAAAGCCTTTACATGAAGCTACCTCCTGGAGAAGCCAATCTAGTCCAAAATCCCTTTAACAAACAAAGCCCAGATTTGATCCTTTCGATGATGTATGTAGCCATCTCAAATTTAATCCATGAAATTTTTTTAAAAGACAAACTTTTCAATGTGAAACAGAGGCCCCCTCCAGTGTACCTTCACACACACTCTCCAGAGAGAAGTACGTGGTCTGACTGATGTAGCCCGCACTTTCCATCAGGGAAGTCACACAGCCAATCAGCACTCGGGGGCTGGAGCCTGAAAGCCCCCCACTGTGGCTTCTGCTATCATCTTCCCATCTATCAGAGACAGCCTCTACCTGCAAGACAGACAGACACACGGCTTTTTAAATCATGATAAAGGACCACAAGAACAGCACACTACAGACCAGCACTCCTATCTTAGTACCTTACAGCCAACAATCCCAAGACCCAGGGGCTGGTGGGTCCTCGTCCTGCTTCATACACAACGTCTTCTCAACGCAGCCTCGCAAGGTGGCAGGGGAGGGGTGTTCTCTCAGGTATGTTCCATAAAGGCTTCACCCTCATGACCCAGTCACCTACAGAAGCTTCACCTCTTCATAACAGAATTTCAGCATATGAATTCCAGAGGACACCACCACTGAGTCTTGAACAATGAATATAGATATAAAAATCCTGAACAAAATATTAGCAAACTGAATGCCAAAGCATATTAAAAGGCTTGCACACCAAGACTAAGTGGGTTTGTCTCAGAACACAAAGATGGTTCAATATATGAAAATTAGTCAACATGACACACATTGATAGGAGGGGAAAATTACATGAATGCCTCACTTGATACAGAAAAATAATTTCAAAAAATTCAATATCCTTTCAAGAGATAAATACTCAAAGTAGAAATTGAAGGAAACGCTTTCAACATGTTAAAAGTCACAAGTGAAAAGCCCGCAGCTGACATCACACTCAGGGGAGAGACTGAGAGCCGCGCCCACGCTCCTCTCCTCTTCCACTCAACATCGCACGAGGCTCAAGTTCCTGACAGAACAATTAGGCAAGAAAAAAAAAGCGTCCAAATTGTCAAAGTAGTAGTAAAATTCTCTGCTCACAGATGGCATGATCTTATCTGTAGAAAACTCCAAAAGTTCTATACTTACAAAAACAATTAGAGCTACTAAAAAATTCCGCAAAGTGAGATGATACAACAAAGTCAACACACAAAAAAGTTTTATTTCTATTTACTTATAAGAACAAAACCATTCTATTTACAACATTAAAAAGAATAGAATACTTAGGAATCGACTTAAGAAGGAAGATTTAAAAACTGTTGATGAGTGAAACAAATACCAAAAAAAATGGAAAGATATCCATGTTCACGAACTGAAAGACTTAAGGTGACAATACTACTCAGCGTCTACAAATTTAATGTAAACTCTATCAAAATCCCTTCAGTGTATTTCTATATAAATAGAAAAACTCATCTTGAAATTCATATGGAATCTCAAGGGACCCTGAACAGCCAAAGAGTCTTGAAAAGGTATAACAAAATGGAGGTCCTACACTTCATAATTTCCAAACTTCCTAAAAGCTACACTTGCCAACCAAGTGTGGCACTGATGTAAGGACAGACACACAGGCCACTGGGATAGAATGCAGAGCCCCAGAGGAAGCCCTCGCACATCTGGTCCAGTGGGTCTTTAACAAGGTGCCAGAACTACTCAGCAGAGACTGCACATTCTCTATTGCTCAGTCTTTTAAAAAAAACAGAGAAAACTGGATATCCATTTACAAAAGAATTAAGTTGGACCTTACACCAAAAATTTACACAAATTTAATACAAAAATTAACTCAAAATGGATCTAAGATTTAAATTTTTTAAAACTATAAAGCTCTTTGTAGAACACTTGGGAGGACAGGCAAGGTGGCTCATGCCTGTAATCCTAGTAACTCTGGGATGCTGAAGCAAGAAGATCACTTCGGGTCAGGAGTTTGAGACCAGCCTGAGCAAGAATAAGACCCTATCTCTACTGGGCGTTGTGGCAGGTACCTGTAGTCCCCAACTACTCAGGAGGCTGAGGCAGCAGATCGCTTGTGCACAGGAGTTGAGGTTGCTTCAAGCTAGGCTGAGGTGACGGCACTCTACCCAGGTAATAGAATGAGATTCTGCTGGAGAGGGGGGTGGGAGTAAAGAAAACACAGGGGAACTCTTCATGATCTTAGATTAGCCAATGATTTCCCAAATGTTACATTAAAAGTACAGGCAATAAAAGAAAAGCAATTCAAAAAACAAGTAAGACTACATCAAAATTTACAACTTCTATATATCAAATGATACTATAAAAAAGAGAAAATACAAATGCCTGAATGAGAGAAAGTATTTGCAAATGTATATCTGATAAGAGATTACTACCCTGAATATGTAAAGAATTCCTACAACTCAACAACAATCCAATTTAAAAATGGGCAAAGGATTTGGCTATTCCTCCAAAGACACAGGGATAACAAGAAGCACATGAAAATATGCTCATCAGGGAAATGCAGATCAGAACCACAAGAAGACACTACCTTACACCCACTAGGAATGGCTGCCAAAAAGAGCAGAAGGAAACAGCAAGGGTCGGCACCAATAGGGAAACCGGAACCTTCTGGCAGTGCTGGTGGGAACATAAAGTGCATTAATTCTTCAATTAGTTAAACACAGATTTGCCCTATGACCCAGAAAATGATACTCCTAGGGTATATACCCCAAAGAACTGAAACAGGGGCTCACACAGATACTTGCTCATAGCCACATCAGTCATAGTCAAAAGAAACAACTCAAGTGTTCATCTACAGATTAATGGAGAAACAAAAGATACATCCATACAATGGTTTATTCTTTAGCCACAGGAAGGAATGAACTGAGGACACCGGACCTTCAGATGAGGTCTGTCAGCCTCCTCTCACTGCAAGTTAGTAACATCCCCTGGGTGGGCCCACTGGTGTCCCAGAGGAATGGTAGCCCACAACTACTACAAGAGGCAGGGAGCAGCTCCAGGTCAAACCTAGAGGTCTTTGCAGGTAGGAGTTACTTCTTTTTGAGGTGAGAGAACAAGTGATAGCCCCAGCAGGTGCTAGAGCTGGTTTTAGCTCCAAGGAAGTCTCATCTCTTATCTCCCTGAAACAGATGCAACTCCCCACATTCTGCCAGTCTCATTTGCTGGCAAATAAACTTCTTTCCTTCTTTAAAAAAAAAAAGGGAACTTTTGATACATGCTACTTGGATGAACCTTGAAATCACTGAGTAAAATAAGGGAGATACGAAAGGACAAATATGATTCCATTAATAGGAGGAATTTTACAATAGGCAAATTCAAAGTAGAACAGTGAGTAACTAATGAGTACAGTGTTTCTACTGAGATGCTGAAAAAGTTCTGAGAATAGATCATGGTGAAGGCTGCAAAATGGGGATATATGTAATGCCACTAAATTGTATGCTTAAGTATGATTAAAATGGTAAATTTTATGTTATGCATTTTTTACCACAAGAAAAAACAAATTCAGAATACATTCTAATTCATACCAAACAGGAATCATTTTCATACTGTGAAAATGCTTCACAATTAGGAAACTATTCATATACTTCACCATAATTCAAATAAACAAAAATTATAGGATAATCTAGAAGATAGTGAGAAGTACTTAAAAAATCTATTACTGATTTATGAAAACAAGAATTGTTGGTGGCCGGGTGAGGTGGCTCATGCCTGTAACCCTAGCACTCTGGGAGGCCAAGTAGAGTGGATTGCCTGAGCTCAAGAATTTGCTCAGCTTGAGCAAGACTGAGACCTTGTCTCTAAAAAAGCTGGGTGTTGCAGCGGGTGCCTGTAGTCCCAACTACTTGGGAGGCTGAGGCAAGAGAATTGCTTGAGCCCAAGAGTTTGAGGTTGTTATGAGCTATGATGCCACAGCATTCTACTAAGGGCAACAAACTGAGAATCTGTTTCAAAAAAACAAGAACTGTGAGTAGAGATAAACACTCTTTACCATAACAAAAAAGTCCTGCTGTTCCTTATAAAATGGGAATAAACAAGGGACAGCTGTCTCACCAATAGGACCAGGATGTGCTAGATACCCAGATACCTGTTTTTCAACATTTTAACATTTCTTTTTTTTTTTTTTTTTTTTGAGACAGAGCCTCAAGCTGTCACCCTGGGTAGAGTGCCGTGGCATCACAGCTCACAGCAACCTCCAATTCCTAGGGCTCAAGTGAGTCTCTTGCCTCCGCCTCCCAAGTAGCTGGGACTACCGGCGCTCACCACAACGCCCGGCCATTTTTTTGGTTGCAGCGTCATTGTTGTTTAGCGGGTCCAGGCTGGATTCGAACCCGCCAGCTCAGGTGTATGTGGCTGGCGCCTTAGCCTGTTGAGCCACAGGCGCCGAGCCAACATTTTAACATTTCTGCAATCAGGGTAAGTTTCAGAATCTGTTTCCATCTTTAATTTTTTCTTCAGGCTAGAGTCACCCAGGCTAGAGTGCAATGACATCATAGCTCACAGCAACCTCAAACACTTGGGCTCAAATGATCCTTCTTCTCAGCCTCAGCTGTAGCTGGGACTAAGGTGCCTACTACCACAATGCCTAGCTAGTTTTTCTATTTTTGGTAGACGTAGGGTCTTGGGTTGCTCAGGCTGGTCTGGAACTCCTGAGTTCAAGGGATCCTTCCACCTTGTCCTCCCTCAGTCTCTCAGAGCACTAGGATTATAGGCATAAGCCACTGTGCCCAGCCTCCATCTTAAATTTTCATTATTAAATTAACTAAGTGTCTTAAAATTGACAGCAGGCTTAAGAGGGAACCTGCTGGGGAAGGACCATGTGTGAGCTATATGACATCAGCTCAGACAACCAGGTTTTTAGTTCCAGATCACCTTTGTAGGATTCTGAAACTAGAGTATACCTTTTAAGACACAAAAAGGGAGGACTATAGTGAAATTTGAAGTTACAAAGGCAATGTTTAGAGAAAAAAGCATAAAAAAATTTTAATAACCAGGAGGGTGGTGTGACAAGCCAGTTACACATCTCTGACAAAGGAGGGCGATAACTGCTAATGCTGCTAAGTGAGGAAAAGATATAAGCTTATTGTCCATGTGACTCAAGCACCTAGCAGAACAGCTAAATATAAAAACCAAGGGGAGCATCAGAGGAGGTGTGACAGTGCAGGTGGAGAGCACGGAGGTTCTACCTTTCATTTCAGAGTCTCTAGGCCACAGCCTCCCGTGCGATTTTGTGTAATGACAGAAATGTTCTCTGTGCTGCCCAATTTGGCAGTCAATAGCTACACTTAGCACTTGACTGGTGAAACTGAGGAACTAGTTTTAAATTGTATTTACTGTCTTAATAAATTTAAATAGCTGCATAAGGGCCCTTGGCTACCATATTGAACAAAGCAACTGGAGAATTTCTATATTTTTACTTTTATATGTAGGCATTATTTTTAAAATTTATGAATGATAATAAGCATGAAGATGGCACTTTTACTAACTGTAATTGTAGTAAAATGCATGTCAAGCAGAAGGCCTACTCAGGCCACCCACTCAGGTCCACCTTCTGGTGCCAGAGGTTCTGCTCCCCTCTTCCCCTTATCTGTCAATAAAATCTGTCCTTTTGCTTACTCACATGGTCCATGAGGTCATTCTTTGAATCTCCAAGACCAAGGACTCAGCAGAGAGGGAGGGATTCTGGCTAAAACATGTATTAATGAGCTAATTCCTTTTCTTAGCACTTTCTTTGCTCTTTCCCCTCTGCCTAAAGATTGGATTCAGTCTCATCATATTTCTTCCCAACCTTCCTTCTCTTCCCTCAAAAAAGGTGGCTGCCTCCCCGCCTTTTAGTGAGATCTTTAACACCTACTTATCCCTAAGTACAAGTTCATAGACAGAAGAAACTTGTTCCCTTTTACTGATCTCATTATTGAACCACTTCCAACGATGAATCAAACATATAAAATTAGTCTTTTGGAAAATTTTTCTGTAAGTTCTTTGTCTGAAATTTAACACAGACTTTTGGCACTCACTGTGTTGGAGCTGTGAGCATTTTTTAAATTCACATGTTTATAAAGTCTTCACACTGCTTAATAATATAATGCAATTTCACTCTGGAATATGCATATCCTATGTATCAGATGTGATAGGCAGATTACAGATAAATCAGCTGTTATGTTTTGGGGGTTTTTTTGAGACAGAGTCTCACTATATTGCCCTCGGTAGAGTGCCGTGACGTCACAGCTCACAGCAACCTCAAACTCTTGGGCTTAAGTGATCCTCTGGCCTCAGCCTCCCAAGTAGCTGGGACTACAGATGCCCACCACAATGCCTGAATGTTTTTTGTTGCAGTTGTCATTGTTGTTTAGATGGCCCAGGCCAGGTTAGAACCTGCCAGCCTGGGTGTTATGTGGCTAGCGCCACAACCACTGTGCTACGGGCACCGAGCCGCATCAGCTGGTTTTATATTTTCAACTGAATAAATACTTTGTGAGAATTCATAAAAAGAAAAATTTTTAAAAATAGTTAGGAAGTCAATAAGTTTGCTACCTTCCAAAATACATTTTTAAAAAAATTAATACCTGGGCGGCGCCTGTGATTCAGTGAGTAGGGCACTGGCCCCATATACCTTGGGTGGCAGGTTTGAACCTGGCCCTGGCCAAACTGCAACAAAAAAAAATAGCCAGATGTTGTGGCGGGCATCTGTAGTCCCAGCTACTCAGGAAGCTGAGGCAAGAGTATTGCCTAAGCTCAAGAGCTGGAGGTTGCTGTGAGTGCATCACAGCACTCTACCAAGGGCGACAAAGTAAAACTCTGTCTCTAAAAAAATAAAATAAAATAAAAAATACCTATCTCATACAATAAAAAGATTAATTTTAGAATACAATGTAAAATTATATTAATAATAGAACACATAAGAATTGGAAATAAACTTAAGAAATCTGCAGAACCTAAGTGAAGAAAACTATCAAACTGAAAAATATAAAGGAAAGTTTAAATAAATGGACAGACATAAGGTGTAGTTCCAAAGACTGTGTATGATCCAAATATCAATTACCCAAGAGGCCATCCATAACTCAGCACTATCCAAGGCATATCTGAATGGAGGTAGAAAAATAACATTCTATAATTCATCAAGAAATTCCACCCACAGATAAGAGCAGGAAAGGAAACGTGCTTATAACTGCAACTATGACACTGGGGTCGGACAAGCACCAGGACTGACAGCTACATGCGCGTGGGGTTCTGGTGTGTGATAAATTCTAGTGTACGATCAAGGAAACTTCCAAACCAGAACCGAAAACGTAACTCAGCTGAATGACTGGCTACCTATTAGAAAAGAATGCGTAGGTCTTTCCCTGTGCATCAAAATAAATTCCAGAAAGATTAAATATTTAAATGTTAACAAATGCTTTTCAGAGAAAAATCTGAAAAGAAGATTTATAGTAAGAAGTGGAGTTTCTAAGGATTCTGAAGAGTCCTAAAGCTATATGGAAAAGATACATTTAAATATGTAAAATGAAATTCATAAAACAAAGTCAAAAGATGATCTTGGGGAAAATATCTGCAATACTTTTATACAATACTTTTCCTTAAAAAGCAAGAGGGAGCAAGATGGCACCCACGTAACAGCTTCTTTGCAACTGGACATGGTGAGATTGGGAGAAAACTCCAGGCATCTCTGGCTTGTGGGCTCTGCCCAGACACACCCCTTTGGGGACACAGGGAGACAGCAAGAGACTTCTGAACCCCAGGAAGAGGACAAAAGCAGTGGAGGAGAAGCAATTGGTTGCGATCGTTCAGTATGAGGCCATGGCTGCCAAAGCTATAACTTCAACAACAGCAAGACTGCAAACAGGGAAGGCCTCCCTGTGGGTTTTTTTGGACTCAGGCACTCAGTTGAACTACTTGGGAAAACTTGGGCGAGAATGGGGATGACTTTAAGCATTGTCTAGGGTCCTGGACTCAGCCACTGAGCCAGAATGGAGCTAATATTGTTCAGCTGTGGGCTGCATGTGCAGCCATCATGGGAGAACTGCCCCTGCAGGTTCGGCCTTCAGGGTTGCAGAGTGAGGCTCGGGCTGGGAGACCTTGGGTGAGTGATCTAGTGACTGAGCAGTGCCAAAGACTGGGACTGAGACACTGGGGAAGAGCAGCGCTTTCAGTGTTTGGCAGCAGGAGGGCTGCCTTGCAGTCTTGGCCCTCAGGGGCATACAGTGAGGTGGAGGAATGGACACCATGCTTGCAAAGGACAGTTACTGATTCTTATCACATTAAAAGGAAATGCTGACAACAGGACAGTCTCTTGGCAAGCCTAGAGACGTTTTGTGACTTAAGGGTTATCCCCCAAGTAACTCAGCGTTCCGGAATGAGATAAGGTCGGTCACTCACTAGTAAGCATGTGTTAAACATTGATGCTTAGTAGTTCTTCATGAGGGTTGTGGGGAAAGAACAGGTAGAGAAAGAACAGCGAGTACGTGGCAATCCTTACGCATGCAGTCCTCGTATGTAATTACCTTAACTCTTTACACCTGTTGTGTATGTCAATTAATGTAACTCTCCACACCTGTTGTGTATAACCTTAATAAACAGCCCCTGCAGAGGGGGCTTGGGGCTATGCTGCAACTAAGGTTAGCCCGCCTCCCACAAGCTTGTACTTGTAATCCGTGTCACGCCTGGTTCCTTCCTGTGGCGATTGAGACCAGTGCCATAGGGGTTGTGACACAGTGAGACCAGTTTTGGTACACTGGATAAGCAGGCAGCCACTTTAGGAGAGATTTCAGTGGCAAGAGACCTTCATCTTCTTTAAAAATAAGAATTTCCTTTTTCCTAGTGTTTCTGTAACCTTCTACTTAGCCAAGGTTAACGTTTTAAAGCGTCTTTTAAGCAGACTGAGGAGAGATTTAGGCTCTCAACCCTGCGGGATTTGAGAAGTCAGCAGAGGTCTCCAGTCTCCATCTCATACAGCTGTATTAGCATTGTGTTTAACATTTCATACCCCAGAAGATCACCTGCTGCCCAGACAATATTCAGCAAGATACATATACTGCTTTGTTTTTTTTTGATTTCAACATTTTCCCTCTAGATTTTTCTTTTTTTCCTTTCTTCATTTTTTCTAGTTTAAATATAGTTTTCCATTGTTGCCTTCTTTAATAATAAGAACTTCATTTTTGCTAGTGTTTCTGCCCCTATTATTTGTTTTTTTCCCCAATTTTATCTCATAAGATTTTCTGTTTGTTTGTTTTGGTTTGATTTATAGTATTTGTGTCTTTCCTCTCTATTTGGTGGAGGTGGGGTACTGTGTCTGCTCAGGCTGACAAAGAGCTGCTGACCTCAAGGGAACCACTCAACCCAGCACCCTGAGAGGTTGGGTCAAAGTACCCTACTGTACACCTTTATTACTCCTGTCTCCCTCTTTCTGTGCCTTTCTTCTTTTTGTCAATATTCCCTTTTACTCCCTGTCCTTTCTCTTTTTTCTTTTTTTAAAATCTTTTTTCCCTTCTTGGTCTTCAATCTTCTCATCCTTTTGGTCCTGTACCAAAAGGACTCATTGAAACCTTAGGCCAGAGGCACGGCAACTTAAAGAGCAAAAGGAAGTGAAAGGAAAATTAGGGAGGCGGAGGCAGGAGACTTGCTTGAGCCCAGGAATTGGAAGTTGCTGTGAGCTGTGATGCCACAGCACTCTATTCAGGGTGACAGCTTGAGGCTGTCTCAAAAAAAAAAAAAGAAAAATTCCTAGGCAATAGATTACAGCTTATCATCAAAAAAGTCATACATCGTGATCAAGTAGGTTTCATGATGCAAGGCTGGTTTAATATATCCAAGTCCATAAACATGGCAGCGCCTGTGGCTCAGTGAATAGGGTGCCTGCCCCATATACCGAGGTGGGCAGGTTCGAACCCGGCCCTAGGCTAACTGCAACAACAAAAATACCTGGGTGTTGTGGCTGGTGTCTGTAGTCTCGGCTACTTGGGATGCTGAGGCAAGAGAATAGCTTAAGCCCAAGAGTTTGAGGTTGCTATGAGCTATGATGCCACAGCACTCTACCAAGGGTGACACAGTAAGACTCTGTCTCAAAAAAAAAAAAAAAAAAA
>CAUYRH010155452.1:0-17889 GCA_963574655.1 Perodicticus potto | reverse complement strand
AAGTATCTCAAGAATGGAAGAAAAAGTATCCAATGTACTCAGCCCTACTATGAAGCTAATTTATAGCTTTCATATGAAGGCTATAACCCAATTATAGCACAAGAATATGGGGAAAGGGGCAAGGGAGGGGAAGGGAGAGGGGAGGATGGGTGGAGAGAGGGTAAAGGGTGAGATCACACTTATGGTGCATCTTAGAAGGGTACAGGTGAAACTTACTAAATGCAGAATACAAATGTTTTCATACAATAACCAAGAAAATCCCATGAAGTTTATGTTGAACAGTTGGATGAAAATATTTCAGATTGTGTATGAAGCCAGCACATTGTACCCCATGATTGCACTAATGTACACAGCTATGATTTAATAAAAAAATAATTAAAAAAATTTTGAAGAGTTCTTTCTGAACTCAAAGTTTTTGAGAAAAATGTTAAAAACTGTGGCAAGTGAATCCAAGAAATCCAACAAGCTCTTAATGGGAACAGAATATGAGTGCCATATGGGTCTCGTGAGCCACCAAATGAATGTCCTCGTAGCACAGAGGGAGGGACAGAACACTCAACTGTGACATGTAGACATTTTCTCATGCCACATGTGAGCAATTTCCATATAGTATATATGTGTAAATGTATCGTAGACATACATGATACACCATAAGTATGTATACACACACCAAGTGTGTATGTGTATGTATACACAGTAAGTATATACGTACAATAAGTGCATGGGTGTGTTCTCGGCCATATTTTCCAAAGATAGGTGTTTGAGGTTCTGCATTTGCAGAATCTGTTCTACTGAATATTGGCACACATTTTCTTATATCAAATAAATATGACTGTTTTTTACTATTTATGTATTTATTTATTTTTGAGACAGAGTCTCACAATGTTGCCCTCGGTAGAGTGCGTTGGTGTCACAGCTCACAGCAACCTCAAGCTCTTGGGCTTAAGCAATTCTCTTGCCTCAGGCTCCCAAGTAGCTGGGACTACAGGCGCCTGCCACAACGCCCAGTTATTTTTTGTTGTTGTAGTTGTCATTGTTATTTAGCAGGCCCAGGCTGGGTTCGAACCTGCTAGCCCCCAGTGTATGTGGCCGGTGCTCTAGCCACTGAGCTACGAGCGCTGAGCCTGTTTTGTACTATTTAGAGTGAAGTATATAATATTACTCCCAGAAACATGTATTTTCTAGGGAATTATCTCATATTTCCTATACCATAATACACAAATAGAAGACCATCTGACCTACTAGCCCTTATTCTTAACCTAAGGTGTTGTCCCTCTATTTGCTGAGTTAGGGAGAATCACCACAAATTCATTAGTCTTGGGTTTCTTGTAAAGTCTGTCTTGAGAGGATTTCATGAGGTGAATCGCACCTAGAGTGAAGCCATAGGCCATCTGCCTGGGATTCCTTCAGTGTTGCCTGCTGCTTTATATTCTCAGAAGCCAGAAGGGCCAGAGTGCTGCTTGCTGTTGTTTGCTTTGAGAGCATCTCCAGCCCCTGCCATTGTGCCCGTCAGCCTTGTTAGCCCAGTTTGTGAGCCTGTCCCAGCTTTTCTGGATCAAATGACTTAACCAGTGCAGCCTTTCAGTATATGTATTAATAGTTAGCGATCACTCTTTGTTGAGATAGATAGTAAAGCTATACAAATGGTTTCTGAATAATTCACTTTGTGATATGAACTATTTAATTCTGACCAGCTTGATTTGTGTTTTTAATTAAGAAAATCAGTGATCCTAATTTTAGCTTTTTAAAAGCCTTGAGTACATTTGATATGGCCTAACCACAAAATTGTTTTTATACCAAGGTAGATGAAAATTTAATTTTATAAAGTACTTGTTCTTTGTTTGCAATGAAAGCGCTCACTTAGCATAAAGGTGAAGAACAGTGGCTGATGGGTTAGATAGCCTGGGGTTCAAGTCTCACTTCTTTATTTGGCAAACAATTGGGGGCAGGTAACCTATCTTCACTGAGCCTCGGTAGTCTAAAAACTAGGCATGATATTTCTATATTAGATTATTGTGAGGATTGAATGAGACAGTGTAAGTGAGGTGTTTAGCATGTGCCTGAAACATAACTGCTTGGCAGTGGTATAACTATTGCTATTGTCATTACCATCAGCATCCTCATGATCATTTTTATTCCTATGGTAAATTTCTGGCTGCACCAGAAAGTGTAGTTATATTATTTCTTAAACACATGTTACTTTCTGCCTCATAATTATAAAAACATTAAGAAAAACATCTGTTAGCTATTTGAAGAGTATTCCAAATTTGCCTTATTAAGTTTTCATCAGACTTCAAGAACATGAAGGCTGCCACATAATAAATTTTATTTATTCCCTTCTTCTTTCTCTTAAGTGAGGCAAATGTTATACTGTTTACTGTGATGTGAAGAAACACTCATCTGTGGCATGTCCCTGTAGGACAGCTAGATTTTTCCGGACTAGATAATGAGATTACCCAGCAAAAAGAACTTTTGGATTATGGATCCTGAGTGTGGTAAAAATGCTGAAATACTGCCATCTCTGGAAGGGTTCAACAGCATGATGGTGAGATAACAGGACCTCTAACCCCTTGAGGTTCAAAATATGGTCCTAGACCTGCAGTTGCATCATTACTTGGGAGCTTTTTTGAGAAGTAGAATATCAGGCCCTACCCCATCCCTGCTGAATTAGAATCTGCATTTTACCAAGATCCTCAAATGATGAATCTTCATATCATTTAAGAAATGCTATTCTAGAGGCTGCCCCTGAAAATACAGAATGGGTATTTATTGAAGCCATAAAAAAGATCTGAGTCTGAAAGATTCCCTTCTCAGAAAGCAGTCTGTCTCTACCCAGATTAAGTTATGTTTGCTAGAAAGAGTTAGAACCCTAATTTGTCCACTTATTTCTAGAAGACCTCTACATCTATTTTCAAAGTCTTTTTATTTCTTAAGTTTTATTTTATTTGAAAATGGTAATGATGATCCAAATTGACATATCTGTTTATGGTCTTCTATCTCTAGAGTCCAGTTTATCTGGTGAAGAATTTACAGGTAGAGAGACTTTTTTGTTTGTTTTTGCGGTTTTGGCCAGGGCTGGGTTTGAACCCACCACCTCTGGCATATGGGGCTGGCGCCCTACTCCCTTGAGCCACAGGAGCTGCCCGCAGGTGGAGAGACTTTAAATAGCACGAGAAGAGAGCTATCAGGAAGAGAGAATGTTGCTTTAATAGACCTGTGAAAACGGCTAGCCACAAAAGTACAGGAGATTTCTCATCGGTTGAGGTGATGCTATCCGTTTACTAATGCATTAATAATGCAGTAACGTGCACCAGGGCCCAGCATAGGGCCTGGTGGAGGACAGGTGGGCCAGTGTCATTGCTGAACAGTCAGTTCAGGGGCAAAGGCCAGGAAATGGGGATGAGGGGAATACTGGGCTCTTCTAGACAGTTAGTCACCAGTGACTGGGTTAAAAGAAGAGACTTGGGTATGAGGTTCAAATCTTCACTCTGCTGCTTATCTGCTGTGTCTTCAGGCTTGGCATTTAACATGTGGAAGCTGAGTGGTGATTTGCCTGTTGGGGCTGTTGTATGAGGATTACTGGAGGTGTTATGCAAGGTGTCTATCATAGTGTTTGGCACAAAGCAAGCCATACTAAAAGACGAACACACATACACATACATAACATATACATACATGCACACAGATACATACTTCGGAAATGGGAATTGTCTTCATAAATGTGCGGGACCCAGGTTTGCATCCCTCCCCAATTACATGCTTTCATCCTTGTTTCCCCGGCAAAATCTATTTCTGTTTGCACACACACCCTTCCTGTCTGCTGAGGGGTGCGATGATGGGAAAACTAGAAGGCACCCTGCATAATGCACATATTTTTATTGCTTGACTCTGCAAGAACTAGAGCTCTGAAGTCAGCTTTATTGGATCCACAGAGAGGAAGCAATCCTGGGCCAGCAGAGGCTCCAAACACAGAGGAGGCCTCTGTTGCCTGTTTCCCCATAAACCAGGGATCAGTCTTGCTGTGTCTGGCTTATGAGAGCACAGAGCAGTCAACAGAGCTGCTCATGACTTATGCATGAAGATAGGTGATCCCATCTGGCCTCCCTCAAAGTCTTGACCCTTCTCTGGCCCTTTCCTGCTGCCAACACATAATCCTTAGCCCCTGGGGAACCAGAGGCCTGTTGCCAATTACTGTGGGCATCTCTGTGTGCCCCTCAGGGAGCGCCTTGTGCCTTGTTAGGCTTAATTGCATGGCCACTGAGAGCTGGAGCCTCTGGTATTGTTTCTTCAGTGGCTCTGGGGCATCCTGGGGACAGGCAGTGTGGCTTACAGAGTCCACTGCAAAGTTGTGTGCAGGCTTGCTGCCTCCATTACCACTATAAAGGCTGGAGAGCAGCCAGGCTGCACGGCAGGGCCCCAGCTGCAGCAAATGATGCTGGAGACTGTGTCACTGCACAGAAACTTTGCAGGAACAGTACAGCCAGATTAGGGCTTTGCTCTCTTAGTGCCTGGATCACGAGCCTCTGAGCTGCTGGACAGCTGGAATGTTTTCTGCTGCTGAGTGCTTCTCCTGGGGATGTTCTACTTATCAACTGCTAATCAGATGAGAATATAGACTGGGAAACAATTTTCTTCAAAGTTACTCTTTTGATCATTGCCTTAATAATGGTGTGAAATCCAACATATTTTTGAATACTGTCTCTGGGATGGCCACTGAACTGAGTCATTGATGTGGACAATATTAGAATGACTATATGAGGGGAGATATTACCCCTTTTTTACAGTCAAGGAAACTGAGGCATGAGAACCCAGACGAGTAAGTGTTGGAGCTAGGATTTGAACCCAGATATTTTTTAACTTAACATTTTTACCATCATGAATAGTGATTATTGTATCATATCTACCCCTAATGAGGAAGAACTGACAAAATCGTTCAGGGGCTTATTTTCTGTGAAAATTATCTTTGCTCAAAAAAATCCCAAAATAACTTTGTGTCATCATACCTAGGAACTTTCTGTATACTCCAGCCAACACTACTCTGGAGGGTTTGCATTTTTCATGTCCTTTAAACTTGTAGGCTTTCATGCCTGAAATGAATTGGCCAGACTGAACCATCTTATTACACGTAACCCTCTGCTATCAGACATGACTGAAAAGTTCACTATTCTGGTTAATCGAGGTATCTGACCAATGCTGCTCTCAGAAAACCAGGGGGCAGTAAGATATGTTTATCAGGAAAACTCTTTTCAACACAGATTAACCTTTAAGTGTTTAGAACTCCTGTCTGAATCTACAGTAACCCATGTGAGCAGAGCATGAAGAGAAGGCTTATTCCATTATCTTGTTTTATAAGCATGTTGAAACTCTTACTTCACTATGATATAAATTCAAAAATAGCCAGCTTCTCTAGAAATAATACCAAAATGCTAGCATCTCTCTTTGAAGTTTTTATGGCAGAAATTTAAATTTAATACAACTTCATTATATCAAAATCTGAATAAGATGCTACATTTTATTATATTTCACACTCGTGCAAAAATGTGAAGAACAAAAAATAAAGACTTCTATAATCACCATAGAATAAAATCTTCCTTAAAAAAATCTTCTAGTTAATCACACTAGGGTAACTTATAGTGATATCATAATATGAAGGGTCTGACAATTAAGTTCACAAACTTGTACAGTGTGCTTATGCTGGCAGCACTATGCAAGGTTTTATAACCTTGGTATATCACTGTCTCACAGCTGTGTTCATGTCAACATGTGGCAGTGTCTTGCTAAGTGGCATTCATGATTGTTGCATATTTTTGTGTGCCCTTGCAAGAGTGTTGGAGCTTAAACTAGAGCAATAAACAAACACAACACTTCTTGGATTGTCTCAAAAACTTGAGGCAGACCATTACCTAGTTGTATACATCTAGGGTAGGTACTCCAGTGCAGCTTGAACCAGTGACCAGTGATTTGAAGTAAAAGTAGTTGACTGACAGTGCAAAACTCTACCTTTGGTGACTATATGTATAGCATTTTTTAATAGGTATTGTAGAGAAATTACAGGTTTTTGTTTGTTTGTTTTGACATAGAATCTCACTATGTCACCCTTGGTAGAGAGCTGTGGCATCACAGCTCATAGCAACCTCAAACTCTTGGGCTTAAGTGATTCTCTTGCTTCAGGCTCCCAAGTAGCTAGGACTACAATTACAACACCCGGCTATTTTGTTGTTGTTGTTGTTGTAGTTGTCATTGTTATTTGGCAGGCCCAGGCTGGGTTTGAACCTGCCATCCCTGGTGCATGTGGCTCGCGCCCTAGCCACTGAGCTACAGGTGCCGAGCCTAAATTACAGTCTTTCCCCGGGGATAACATCAATTATCTACTATGTCACATGTTCCTATTTTAAAATCTACTTTTCATCTAAAACCATTTTGTTTTTTGCAAACCATCTCCACTTTACACATTATGAAGTTTACTTATTCATTGCCTATCTTCCTTTATTAGAATATTTAGTTCCATGTCAGTGGAGATCTTTGTGTCACTCACTGATGCAGCCCATACATGGGTGTATAATAAATATTTATTGAATTAAAGTAAAAATAAGTTCTTGTTAAACATGGCAAGAGTAGAAGTGAAATCAGGGACATGTTAGTCCAAATTTAGGAGGATAATACCATGAAGAAAATGGTAGTCTACAAATGGATTAACATTTATCTGAGAGGAGAGATAGCATCACTGATGAAGAGAGGTCAGGATGGCCAGTAACAAGCAGAACTGATGAAAACATTGCAAAGATTCATTGAATTTTTGTCACAATTGTCAGCTGATTGTGAGAAACATGGCAGACTAAGTAAACATCAATAGTGAAAATCTTCACTGAAAATCTTGGCATGAGAAATGTGTGTGCAAAAATGGTCCCAAAAGACCTCACCAATGAACAAACACAAAGTAAAGTCAAAGTCTGTCAAGACCTTTTGGAGAGGCAAGATGGTGTTTTAGGCCATGTGGTCACTGATGACGAAACATGGATTTATCAATACGACCCTGAAACAAAGCATCAAAGTACACAGTGGAAGTCAGCTAATTCTCCTTGACTAGAAAAATTCTTTCAATCCAAATCAAGAGTTAAAACAAGGTTGCTAACATTTTTTGATATCAGAGGGATTATTCATTATCAATTTGTACCAATTGGATAAACAATTAACCAAGTGTACTATTCGGAAGTGCTGAAAAGTCTGCATCAAAATTTAGATGAAAACGACCTGAACTTTACACCAACTGATAGCTCTTGCATCATAACAATGCACCAGCTCACATGGCACTGTCTGTGAGTGAGTTGTTTAGCCAGTCAACAAACAACTGCATTGGAACATCTTCCCTACTCACCTCATCTGACCTTCAATGCCTTTTTTCTTTACCTGAATGAAGATAAAGGAAATGTGGAAAGGAAGACATTTTGATGGCATTCAGTACTACACTTGATCTTAGCCAAAAGACTGAGAAGCAATTTTGATGATATTCAGGACATCAAGGTAATATGATGACAGCTCTGATGGCCATTCCAGAAAAAGAGTTCCAAAATTGCTTTGAAGTGTGGACGAGGCACTGGTGCTGACTCATGGCTTCTCAAGGGGAGTACTTTGAAGGTGACCATAGTAATATTCAGCAATGAAATATGTATTACTTTTTCTAGGATGGGTTAATGAACTTAATTACTAGGTCTTGTATAAGATCATCTCCAAATAATGATATATTTTCAGAGTATGGCTTTCAAGGTTCTATACAGTTTTATATTGGTTTTTGTCCAACATGGTCTAGATTCAGTCACCTGCTTCCACAATGAATGGCCCATGGTCAGGCCAGATCCCCAGGAAAAGATGAGTTTGTGTCCAAGAGTACTTTTCAAACAACAGGATAGGAATTCATACTTTTGATAATTTTATATATTTTACTGATATAAAATTTTTTCCTGTGTTTTGTCTCATCCAATGGGATTTTTCTCTCAATCCTTGGCCAAAAAAGGATTATAATTTTCTATTTAAAATCTTTTAAAAATATCCAAACTCATAGTTTTCTTTCGTAGCTGATGATCTTTTTCATGTGTCACAAAGAAAACAGATGAAGTTGGGAGAGAATACCTCAAGTTCAGCCTGTTTTATCTCATGGCACACTTGAACCTATAGTTAAACTTCCACAACACACTTAGATTATGTTGATTAAAGACAAAGAGTAAAAAAGATACTCTACTATATACTTACTGTGCTCTGAGGTTCTTTTGAAAATAATACAATTAATGATCTTTAAAATTTTCTTGGCACACCAGAGATCCTCTCATGGGACACCAGTTGAAAATTACTGGCCTCGAGACCAGAGAGTGACCAGTCCTCAGTCCTTGCTTTACATGGCTTTTGTCACAGTTAGTGACTCCTCCAGGAAAACTCTCTTCCTGGGTTTGCGGGACGTGTTGTTCTGTTGCTTCTCCTCCTGATACACCAGCCATTCCTCCATCCTCTTAGCTAATGTCTGTAAGTGGACCTGGAGACTACCCTGAGACCACATCTCCCCTCCAGTGTGTTTGCTCCCTGAGGTAGCCCAGCCGGTTCCTTCTTTTCCTGTCATTCTTAGACCTGGGCCTCTGGCCTTGTACCTTCAGCACACATGGGCCGCTGAGCTCAAGTCTGATGGAGTGGGCCACCTGCTACAGACCTTCAGACTGGCCATGGACCCCAGGCCTGCTGCTCCTTCCCTCCAGCCCACCTCAGTTGTGCAGCTTCAGGTGCCTCAGATGGGACCTTGCACCAGCTCTGTGTGCTCCAGGAGGGTGGCCATTGGGCAGAGGCCTGAAGGAAGTCAGGGAACAAGCCAAGTTGTCCTCAGTTCCCCTCTCTCACCCTACTACCATTACCCATAGATTCTGCTGGCTCTATTCTGAACATAGATCAAGAATCTGACTGTTTTACCCCCTTCCCTACCCCTGTCCTGACCTAACACCTCCACGTGGATTACTGGAACCACCTGGAACTAGTCTCCCTGCCTTCCTAGTGCCCCCAGGCCCAACCCCTCTATCCTTTCTCAGCATAGAACCTGGGGGATCTGCTTACAACCTAGGTTAGGGTGTGATATGAAGACTACCAGGTGGATGTTCATCTCAGAGTGAACTCCACATTGTTACCTCATCTGCAAGGCTTGTGCCTCTGGCCTCTACTACCTGCCAGCTCACCTCTTCTGCCACTTTTCTTGTGGCTGACCTCAATCTGGATGCACTTGTTGTTTCTCAAACACCCCAAGCATGCTTGTAGGTCCAGGCCTTCGTGTGTGCTGTGCCCTCTTTCAGGAAGGTTGCTCACATACCCACGTGGCCTCCTCCCTTCATTCAGGTCTGCATATGAGTGTCACCACGTAGAGGGCTTCCCGCACCAGCCTACGGGACACAGAGGCCCCTCTCTGCCTCTACGTCCTCTGCCTCCTGGTCTGGCCTTCTCTTTCTCCTTACACTTACTGTCTTATTTCGTTCTGTCTGGTTTTTTTGTTTGTTTTCTATTGTTTATCTGCCTCTCCATGAAGATAAGGAATTTGTTCATTTTAACATCATTGCTATATCCCTAGCACCTAGGTTGTACTGGTATATGGTCTGTTTAAGTAAATGAGTGTTTTTGTAAACTATGTCCTTGCTCCTTCCTGGATGGACTTAAGCCACAGTCTGTTCTGCAGAGCCATTCATTGTAGTGTGTTTGCCCCTGAACATCTGTGGTGGGAATGTAATGAGGCAAGGTTTTCAGGTCAGGCCTAGGTTTAAGTCTCCATTCTACAGTGGGAAACCTTGGCCAAATTACTTAACTTCCTTAAACATTTCTTTATCAGTAAACTAGAGATTACAGCATCTGCTTCACAGGTGTCCGTGAAGATCAAATGTTTGTTTATCCAAATGTCCTCACACATTTCAAGCTTCTAGGGTCACCACTTCCTTATCTCCAAACAAAACGACTCGTATACTAAGGGGCCCAACACCCTGTCATGGTTGCCAAAGATGACTGCGACATGGAAAGGGCTTAGATTCTACTAGTTACCTACACCCCACCTGCCTTCTGGCCAATCACCGTCACAACTGAGGATCCCTCTTTCATCCCCAAGTGTGGGGAAGGAGTGTTTTCAGCCTTCTGAGGGAACTGTGAGGCCTCCTTCTGCCTTCTCCTGCTGCCCTTCCCTTTAGCTAGTTGACAGGGGCCATCAACTGAGTTCCTGCCAGGCAGCTTCAGTTATTGTCGGTGTGTCTGGCATGTCCCAGTCACTGCCACATCTCAGTCTCATAGTAATAGGACTTGGTGTTTTTTGAATGATCCTCTTTCTTTTATAGGCAAACATATACAGTCACAGATGAGTCAAAGAATAGTTTGGCATGGAGAACACAAGAGGATGGGGCTCCTCCATGGTGGCCTTCAAATATGGAAACAAATTTAATTATAAGGAGTCTGGCCTATTTTTCATCTCACCAAGGTCAGAATAATAGTCAATTTAAATTACGTATAAGGAAAAATTATGTGATAGTTAAATGAAAATATCCAGGTGCTTATCTGAGAGAGGCTGTGGGATGTCCTTAGGGCAAGAAAACTGGTTTGCATAGAGCATTTATTTGTAAGCTTTCTATTTTGAATTTGATGGCATTTTTAAGCTAGCTGTTTCATTTTTGCATACTCAGTAATGAAATAAACAAAGTGTGAAATATGAAACAGTGCTAGTTAAACATTTATACCAGCCCTACTCTGTCATTTCTTGAAACTATTAAAATGTAATGTTTTTATATGAAATCATTATAAATTTATAACAAGTCTAATCTGTGGTGATACACTGCTGCATGGACTGTGAATTATTGTTCTAAATTTCGGTTGGCAGATGCTTCCTCTGAGCAGTGTGCCGGGATGATTAGTTCCTATGATGCAGTGTAAGAATATATCTTCTAATTTGCATGAAACATGAGTGCTGATTATACAGTTTGATTTGAGACCCTTCTAAAATATTTTTCCAAACAATAATCTTGACAGTCAGCCCTCTTACAATAAGAAAGTTGATTATGAATACTGCCCTGAAGATGTTCTACTCCAAAATCTCTATGAAGAATGTAACCATAGAGATAATAAGTCAAGAAAATCACTGAGTCTTCAAGACATGTTCAATAATTGGTCCATTGCAGAAGGTAGGTCCTGTAAGGCTTTTGCTAAGCTCAAGAGCAATCTTGGGTTGGAGGCTGAATTCAACCCAGGATCATATCTCTGTCCCCAAGTGCAGTCTTAGATGTAGGTGGACCAAACGCTACCATCCGGCATTGTTGAAGAGTGCTACAAGTGCCCTTCTGCCTCAGAGTATCTGTGTCTTTTGTGCCTTCCACAGAAGTCCTCATCAGTTCCTCAAATTCATCCTCTAGTGATCTTTCTTTGGAGAACAAGACCTCATTAATGGGCATTCATTTCTTAGAAAGTGATGCCTTTACCCTTAGCACAGTTAATTTCTCAGCACATGAAAATTTTCTATATGCTTTGCAATGTGGTAAGGAGCTGAGAGCAACTCCTTCAAGAGTGATGAACAGGAGCCTCGCGGTGCTTTGATGCAGGTGTTGGAGGGCGAGAAAGAAGATATTCTGGGTTTGTAGTGAGGGTGGCATCCGCCAGGCAGGGATGGGGTCAGCAAGCCAGTCTGGTTTTCTGTAGTGTAACAGAGGTCAAGTGTTCAACCTAGAGAAGACTGCTCAGCAGTGCTCATTTGCAATCACATGTGTCTGTAATGAATACAGATTTAGAAAACGCACTATAATCTAGTGAACACAGCTGTTTAGTGGGCTTGCGTAGACCTAGCAGAGTTTCATTTACCTGTTACCACTTCCTGATCTCCCAGGCCCCTTTTGTAAGCTGGCCTCTGCCACGCCTCTGCCTCACCTCTGCCATGCTTCCGCCTGTCACCTCGCGTCAGAGCAGAAAGCACAGGAGGGAGTAGTCTGTGCATCTTGACCCCAGGTGCTCCCAGTCTGACAGGCAGGAGGCTGACACTACACAGTGTTGCCACACAACGTTTGTGATTAAATGAGAAGGGTCAGTAAACCTGGTCTAGAAATGAGGTAACCAATTGAAACCAGGCTGTACTGAAATCTCTGAAACAGCCAGGGAGGCTTGATTTGTAATGGATGCAATCTATGTAAATGGTGAGCAGTAGAGCTCGAGAAAGCAGGAGCTGCTGCCAAGGTGCTTGAGCCTTCAATGAAAGGAGATTGGACTCTGGTCTCATAAGGTTCCTCCCCAGGAGTTCATGATCTCAGTATGGCCTCCCCTCAGCCACTATGGACTGGTGGGAGAAGAAAGGAAGAGCGACAGAGTGGCCAGCAAGGCACCCAGCGTAGCGATGCTCTTATGTGGCTCACACTGGACTGCATGTCCCTCCCTTGCATCCAGGGTCCCCAAGTGGTGTGTGAGCACATGCGTGTGAATTCTGGTTTGAGGCCCCTTAGGAGGAGAGGCCTCTTCAGTGTTGTGTACCTATTGCCAGCTGACTGCAAAGGGCTCTGAGGTCCCTGTGGGACAGAAGAGCCACAGGCCGCAAGGAGCATGGCTCTCTGAGGTACCAGAGAACTACTTTGAAACTTACATTGAACTGTCTACAAGAAGAAACAAGAAATAAACTTCTTAGGTGTTAAGTCACTGAGCTCTGGGTGGGAGAGAGGGAGGCAGGCAGGGACGAAGAACTATCTGTTACTTCATCTCACATTATTTTAACTAATACAGTAGGTGTGGCCTGTGGAAGTAAACCAGTAAAACAGCCTTTCCTTGTATTGCTTTAGTTATTGACTTCACATTAACACTACTGCTCCAGGTTACTTATATATTATTAATACAAATGTGTGCCTCTATTGCTGGCCTTGCAAATAACATATAATCTGATCTGTAGGCAGTGAAGTAGGCCAGCACCTACTGGAACCAGGTCCTGTTATTCTAAGAGCCAGGTGGAACCTAGTGTCAGAGAGGGTTCTAAGATGGGGAGACCCAGGAACAATGGATACCAAGCTTAAAATTTCTACAGAGTAAGCAGAAGAAGTATCCCTGAGATAGGCTAAAGTCAAGTCATTTCTTACATTCTCCAAACCCAAGGGAAGCTATCAGATACTGCTGGCCCTGAAAGCAAGTCCAGTAGAATACAAGCATAGAAGGGAAAGGTGAGAGGCCTTTTTGAGGTACGTGGCTGCCATTCTGACACCCACATGGGTGGAAGATAGTACTGTTCTCTTTTGCTTAAGATTTGAAAATGCACGAGTTCTGTTCTCTTCCTGACCTCAAAGGCTTGCATGTTCCCTGTTAACCAGCACCTCAGCTTAGGTTTCTTGAGTCTTCTGCCTGCCTTCAGGCTAAGTATTCTCCTGTTTGGGCTTTGAACTCTGCAAAGATGAGGCTGGGAACTTAGTCCAAGGGAGGAGGTTAAGCAAAAAGGAGCTAAGGTGCTCTCTGCAGCAAATCAGAAAGGCATTGCTCTGGAAGGGGAAGTTAGTATGGTGTTTATTATTTTTGGCTGTTTTTTAGTGGACAGAGAGTCCTGAGCCTGGAGCTGAGAGCATGGGGAAAATGAGCTCAGACCTGAGAGAGAAGGGCCCAGGATATGAAGGGGACAAGGAAACAGTGGCTAACAAGGGAACCCCCAGTGATGGGATTCGGCACTGGGAACGTCAAAACATGATAGAGTATCTTCTTTTGGGGAACTAAGACTTTTTCTGGTATTACCAGTAAATACTGTGTTCAGTACTGGCCTGTCGTGCCTTGAGAGTAATGTCAGGGAGCCTGTATCCTTGGCAGGGTGCTTGGAGGGGGTGGCCCTCACTGTTCTCTGTAGCCACAGTCATGGTTGTAGGATTTATGGGAAGGGGGAGTCAGTGTTCCCTGAGGCCAGATGAGAACAAGCAGCCAAGTCAGAAGATGCCTGCAGACATGGAAAGCATACGAGGCCATGGCCGTTATAGGAATGGACTAGAGACAGCCCAAGCCTCCTTTTTCAAATCCACTAGAACAGTGATTGTCAAGTGGGTTTTTTTTTTCTACTTACATACCTGAAGGAATCTTTTTAGACCTTTTTTCCTAACTGCACCTCCCTATAAAATTTTTATATGGCGGATAGGTTGTGTCTATATATTGTGATCCTTCAAAGGGGCACAGACCACTGTAATATCTAACATTTAGTCGCTTCCTCCACTGACCAATTTTCAGCCCAGGGAGCAGCATTCCCTGTCGGGAACGCAGTTGTAGAAACAGACGACCTAGAGACAAGGGAAGGTCAGATGTTCTTCCCCGGGAATGGGGATGACCCTGCTTTAGGATGGGTACTTAGATTTCCGTGTCTGTCCTGTGAAGTCAGGCAGCCCCAGTGAGGCAGACTTTGCTGAACACAGTGACACTTATTGAAAGACACAAGTATAAGTCTGTCTGTGGTCCCAGCTATTCGAGCCCAGGAGTTTGAGTCCAACTATTCATGGATAGCATAGGAAGACCCTCTCTCAAAGAAAGAAAGAAAGAGAGGAAGGGGGGAGGAAAGGTAAAGAGTGAACCATGAATTCATTGCAAAGAATCCTAGATGATTCTGGGGTTGATGCAAGAAGCTTTAGTTATTAACATGACTCACAAAACACTTCGATACACACAAACTGGCTATCAAACACTAAGCCACAATTTCAGCTTCTTATGCTAGTTCAATACTAAGCCTTCAAATTGTAGTTTATTATTTTGTTCATGTTCTTGTTAGAGACAAGAACTAGCCTTGTCACCCAGGCTAGAGCGCAGTGTTCTAGTTCACTGCAGCCTTGAACTCCTGATCCTTCTGCCTCACCCTCCCAAGTAGTTGAGACTATAGGCACACACAGCCACACCTGGATGTTTAAAAAAATATATAGAGATGGAGTCTCATTATGTTCCCCAGGCTGGTCTTGAATTCCTGGCCTCAAGCGTTCCTCCCACCTCAACCTACCAAAGTGCTAGGATTATAGGTATGAGCCACTGTGCCCAGTGTAGTTTATTCTTAAGCAGCATTACTTTTTGATTCATATGCATAAAAAAAATAGGAAAATTTATATTTTTCTTCATAAAGATTATTTTTGTTTGTGTTAAGGAAATAAAATTCTAATTAAATAAAATGAGGTATATGAAAACCTGTGGTTTTTCTCTTTATGCATGTTTTCCTGAAGAAGAGATGCCTAACTTTTCTGTCATCCTTAAAAAGACCTATGTTTCATAAAACAAAATAAAAAACAAATGATCAAGAGCATGCTGCCCCCTCTGCAGAGGAGAGGAACCGTCAGGATATTATAAAGCTATTTCTTCACCTTGCATTTTTATTATCTTCTTAGGTTAAATATGAGAATGCTAAATATGATGAATAGTAGGTTTGCATAAAATATGGAAAAGGTCTGTGTTGGTGAAGAAATGACTTTCACAAATCACATTTATCATAATGTAATGTTATAAAATGCATACCATGTGCCTGTAAAATATGCCCATGAAATAGCATAGAGGATTTATGTCCATATTCATAATGGCAAGATGGGCAGAATAAGCTACCTCTTATTTTTCAGAAAGATACACGTGGCCTTGACAGTGGAGCCACAGTGATATTTCCTGTACGGGGGAATGCCTTACGTAAAGAGACATTATGCCATTTCATTGGAAGTAGGAATAAAGTACCATGGGCCCTGTGTTTCCTCGTGAGACTCCTCTAGTGAGAAACTTCTATGCCTTATGTGTGAACTTCAAGGGAGAATCCAAGTTTTATGTTTATATTTGACAAATGAACTGAGGGTAAATAAAGACACTCTTTTTGCCTTACTTTGCCTTTCCTCACATTCAGTTCTGCAGGAGGAACAGGGATTCAGAGGCTATGGCTCATGGTGAGTACACTGTTCGTGTTAGCACTAGTTGTGCTATCCCTTCTACTCCTGAAAGTCTCTCTCACGTGTCTGCCCATAAATGTCATGGGCAGTGAATGAAGCAATTCCCTGCTGGCTTCTTAGGAAGACTTAGGCATAGGGGCAGGAGGGTGGGGAAGTGTGGCTTAAGTAACCCCAAGTAGAATAGACCCGGAGCTCAGCTCTCAGAAACCAACTTAGTCAGGAGAGGTATTCCCAGAGGTCTGGAGTTTCTCGGCATATTCAGAGGGTAGAGTCTGTGACTGCTCTTTGGATTGTATCAGATAGGAATGGAAGGCTAGATGGAATTTTTGTAATGGGGAAAGTAGGCTTCACAAATGACACACTGAAAGTTGAGAGTATGTGGTGAATTCAGTAGAGCTCAGCCTTGGAGCTCATGTGACCTTTAGTATGTTCCTGAGCCCTAGAGGTCTTCTGGTCCTCTGCTCAGACTGCAGCACTTCACACTGAGGCATCTACCAGTCCCATCTCCATTTGGATCTGTGTCTTTTTTTTTTTTTTTTAATTGAAAATTCATATAAGGGTATAAATTTTTAGATTACGTTGTTTTCATTTCCAAGGTAAAGTTCTAGTGTAAAAGAACTCCTCACCCAGGGGGTATGTCACAAACCCTCGCATTGTGCCCCTTAAGTAAGATCCCACCAAATGCCCTCCCTCCTGCTGCCAATTATCCTCCGTGTCCTCCTTCCCCCTACTCTCCTGCCCCTGCCCTGGACTGTATTTGTGTTTTGTTGTTCATATGAGCATGTTATCGTTTACATACAGGTATATTAGTATGGAGTACATTGGATATTTATTTCTCCATTCTTGCAATACTTTACTAAGAAGAATGTGTTTCATCTCCATCCAGTCTCCATCTTTTTACAACCGAATAGTATTCCATGGTATACATATACCGCAATTTGTTAATCCATTGATGGGCGTTTGGGTTGCTTCCACAACTTGGCAGTTGGTGAATTGGGCTGCAGTAAACCTTCTGGTGCCAATGTCTTTGTGGTAAAATGACTTTTGTTCTTCTGGGTAGACACCTAGTAATGGGATTGCAAGATCAAATGGAAGGTCAACTTTTAGTTCCTTGATAATTCTCTGTACTTCTTTCCAAAAAGGCTGTTTAGAATCCCACCAGCAGTGTAGAAATGTTCCCTTCTCTCCACATCCACACCAGCATCTGCAGTTTGGGGACTTTGTGATGTGGGCTAATCTTACTGGAGTTAAATGATACCTCAGAGTGGTTTTGATTTGCATTTCTCTGATGATTAAAGACGATGAGCATTTTTTCACATGTTTGTTGGCCATTTATCTATCATCTTTGGAGAAGTTTCTGTTCAAGTCTCTTGCCCACTAAGAAATGGGGTTGTTTGTTCTTTTCTTATTGATTAAATTGAGTTCTCCATAGATTCTAGGTATCAGGTCTTTTCAGATTCATAATATGCAAAAATCTTCTCCCATTCTGAAGACTGTTTGCTTTGTTTGTGGTACCCTTAGTTGTGCCTGTGTCTTAAAGGTTGACTTGGGAAGAGTGAACCACTCGTATCTCAGTGGAGATCATCAAATCTGCCTGATATCTCACATAAAGAGACATTTTCACGATATTTTACTGCTCATGTAGGTAACAGGTACTGACTGATGCTTCTTGTGAGGGTCCTTTGGCTGCTTGTGACTCTTAAAGACCTGGTTCTGGGTCACCATACAGGAAACGTTCACTTCTATGGAGTCACTGAGCTTCCAGAAGCTGAGAACTAAGGACTCTGGCCCACTCTGGTGAGGTAGAGCCAAAATCTGTTGTTTACTTCTTACTAATTCAGAATTTTTTATTTTATTATTATTTTTTTTTTATTGAATCATCGCTGTGTACAATAATTCAATCATGGGGTACAGTGTGCGGGCTTCAGATACAATCGGAGATATTTTCATCAACCTGATTGCGATAACATTCAAGAGACTTTCTCATTACTAT
>CAUYRH010155448.1:0-24410 GCA_963574655.1 Perodicticus potto | reverse complement strand
GGCGGGTTCAAATCCAGCCCAGGCCCACCTCAAGCTGTCACCCTGGATAGAGTGCCATGGCATCACAGCTCACAGCAACCTCCAATTCCTGGGCTCAAGCGATTCTCCTGCCTCTGCCTCCCAAGTAGCTGGGACTACAGGCGCCCGCCACAACGCCCGGCCGTTTTTTGGTTGCAGCCGTCATTGTTGTTTGGCGGGCCCAGGCTGGATTCGAACCCGCCAGCTCAGGAGTACGTGGCTGGCGCCTTAGCCTGTTGAGCCACAGGAGCCGAGCCAACAAGAAGGGATTTCAATAGCAAGCCAGACGTGATGAATGGATACAAGAAAAAAAAATCAAAAACATATAAATAATTCCTCAAATCTTAATTTTCTAACCCCTCCTTCAGCAAGCATTACTAAAGCCATTTGAAGCAGATAGTTTACGTTGCTGGTGGTACAGCTAAATGAGTAAGCCTCTCTCTATGGAATATATACACTGTCTCATCATTTCTCAGTATGAAATAGTTTTGCCAAAATATTTAATATGATTGCAAATGGGGAGCCACCATTCTGAACATTCGAAACAACTATTGCTCATTTTTCATTACCTATTGATGTTTTGGTATAAGAAATACTGTTTCGGGGGGGTATAAGAAATACTGTGGCTCAGTGGATAGGGTGCTGGCCCCATATACGGAAGATGGTGGGTTCAAACCTGGCCCAGCCAAACTGCAACAAAAAAATAGCCAGGCGTCATGGCAGGCACCTGTAGTCCCAGCTACTCGGGAGGCTGAGGCAGAAGAATCACCTAAGGCCAGGAGTTGGAGGTTGCTGTGAGTTGTATGACTCCACAGCACTCTACCCAGGGCAATAAAGTGAACCTCTGTCTCTATGAAAAAAAAAAAAAAAAGAAATACCGTTTAAATAGCTCATTAATATTATTTTCCATTCAAAATCAGAGCAAAGATCCTGGGTAAAGTGCACACACATTGAAGAATGAAATAGATCCTCATCAGTGGCCCCAACTTCAATTAAAACCTAAAACATGGGCCTAGATTTACAGATCATGCATTATAGGCTAATTAAGAAAAAAATCCATGGCTCGGTGCCTGTGGCTCAACGGGCTAAGGCGTCAGCCACGTACATGTGAGCTGGCCGGTTCGAGTCCAGCCCGGGCCGCCAAACAACAATGATGGCTGCAACCAAAAAATGGCCGGGCGTTGTGGCGGGTGTCTGTAGTCCCAGCTACTTGGGAGGCGAAGGCAGGAGACTCGCTTGAGCCCAGGAATTGGACGCTGCTGTGAGCTGTGATGCCATGGCACTCTATCCAGGGTGACAGCTTGAGGCTCTGTCTACAAAAAGAAAAAAATCCGTGGTGGCAGGCACCTATAGTCCCAGCTACTCGAGGGGCTGAGGCAGAAGGATCATTTGAGTCCAGGAGTTTGAGGCTGCTGTGAGCTATGATGTCACAGTACTTTACCCAGGGCTCACAGAGTGAGACTGTCATTAAGGAAAGAAAGGAAGGAAATGGAAAGAGAGGGGAGGGGAGGAAAGGAAGGAAAGAAGGAAGGGAGGGAGGGAGGGAAAGAAAGAGAGGGGAAGAGAGAGAGAGAAAGAAAAGAAAGAAAGAAAGACTGTACATGATGTTTATGCTGTGTGTGTTCACACTGTGGGAAAGAGAAACTCAGAAAGAGGGCTGGGGCACAACTGCATTAAGAAAGTTATCTCTTTTAGATTTATTATGTAGTATTGAAAAGTGGAGAGAGAGAACTCAAGACCCTTCTCTCTGCTGAAAATACAATACTAGAACAACATTAGTCATCATGTGTAATTTACTATAAAATCTCTTATCTTCAAAATAGACCAGAGGGAATATAAACCCTGTTGCATGTGTATATACATCCAGATGTATAAACACATTTTCTCTTGTGAAATTTTTATCTCAAGTCTCTTCAAATCAAAATGAGCTGAGCTTTAAACCCACTGGGCGAGAAGAACTTTCTGAAAACTCTGCTCAACCCAGCACATGTTTACAGGTGAAAAATCAGCAGAATCTCTCAATTGCGTAAACATGCTCCAAGACTGGCTCTCCACATTTTGATTTTGAAACAAAGTGCTCAGGCTTTCAAAGAACAAAGAAGAAAAGCCTACTCCATCTTTCTTTTCCTCCTTTTCCTCTGCACACTTTGATCACCCCATTTTTCTCTAGGTTTTCTTTTCTGAGTAAAGGTTTTTCTCCTTTCTTTTGCCTGACTGACTTCTTTCTTATCTCCACAACCACAAGTTTGACTAAAATTGATGTTGATTTTGCACTTAGGACCCTTAATGTATCATTATAGGAAGGAGACACCCACTACCCTGGTACTCAGCCCAGCTGACCTGAGCGAGCCCCACCCCCAATTCTCTCGGCCCTCCTTGCTTACCTGGTGGTTTCCCTCAAAAATCTGAGCAACCTTGCCAGGGTGCAACCCAGTAAGTTGAGAGTTGGCCTGCAACTTCTGCTTTTCCCTGGGAGAAACTGAGGCTGCAAGTGTTTCTTCTGTTCAGCCTTCCGGAGGTCCCTCTAATCTCCCATACTGCAAACCAAACTCCTACCTCATGCCTTGTGTTCTGGGAAAACCTAGATCTGCCGACAAATCAGCCCATCCCAACACCCGAGCGCCCATATCTACCTTTCAGCCTGAGCCAGAAAGCTGGGGATGGGCTTGTATGGAGCATATGGCCTCAGCGTGACCGGTGGAGAGGCGGGATGCGAGTGGAGAGCTACACATGGAGAAACCAGGACAAGAGCATAATGAAAGGGACACAGTCCAGGCTGCCCCTGGTTCCCCGAGTGTCCCCACGCCTCCTGTGCACCCAGGACCTCCTCCTTTCCCCTCGAGCAATCGTAAGCGTGGATTGGTTTCCTTCTTTACCAGAAAGCGTGCTTTTCATTGAGAAGGAGGAACCTAGGGAAAGAAAATCTGCTCGCTCGTTTGTTTTGGTTTTTCCTCTATTTGCTTGCCAATTTAAAAGTGGCCGCCGAGGCGACAGGCCTGCGGTTTTCACAGTGTAAAACGGATTAGAGGAACAGCTCCAGCCCCTCTCGACTTTCGCTTGCGGTTTGCAACCCTCGGGGGCGGGAATGACCCCGAGGCACCTGCCCAGGAGAGCTTCCCTCCCTGTGGCCGGATCTGTGTACTCGGGTTGGTGAGCCCGCCTGGCAGGGCGGAGCCAAGGTCGCCGTCCTAGGGGGTGGTGCGGGGCGGGGTGGGGGTGGGGATGTTCCCACGGTGCCAGAAAACCTCGTGCCTCGGCCACCTGCCTTCCCAGCGCCATCGCTTTCTGGGTCCTGGGTGAGTGGAAGGTCTGGTGAGCCCGGGACCCACCTGTCCTGGAGGCGGAGAAGAAAAGAGCAGAGGAAAGGAATTTACCGCGGACGGCACCGGAGCCTGGGCTGGTTTCTTTTCCTGCTTACTGATGGTACGTTTTTCCTACGATGCTGAAGTTCACTGAAGACACTTCCAAGAGACAATGAGTTCACATGCACATACCATTTAGTTAAACAAAAATATTAGAAAGAAAAGAAAAACTGCTCTTCCATCTTCTCTATGTTCCCTGGTTTCACTAAATAAAAGAACGAAGCATCCGGTCGGGAGTAGGTGAAGCCCGGGCGCCCGAGGTAAGCGCCGAGGTTCCCCTGCAGGTCCACCCCTCCTCCTCCCAGCACCGCCCTTACTAGCGAGTTTGCAGGGTGTGAGCGCTGAAGATTCCCGACCCGCCAGTCTCATCCTGAAAACCGGGATCCGAAGGACACATGAATGGACAGAATCAACCCTCAGCTACCCTGAGTGTGGCCTTTTGCCTTTTATAAACCAAAATAAAAGTTTGTTTTCGGGTTCAAGACGGATTCCAGAAGTCTCTGACGCGAGGTTTAACGCAATCTCTTGTACCCACAGGAAAATGTCAATTGTGACTCCCCAAATCGATAGCAGGGCATCCAAAGACGAGGTCCTGCAGGTGGTGGGGCCAAGTGATCAAGGCGACAGCAGCAGGGATCAGGGGACTCCAGCCATTCTGGACAGTCCGGCCTGCTTCGCAAGGGAGACTCGCGGCGGGAGGAGCGAGGGCTGTGGGCTGTGCATCACTACCAGCGACTCGGGACCCTGACCCCGAAGGCCGCGAGCTGGTGGGGAAAACCCGCAGGTTCCACCTTAAGAGTCGGGTCTGCGCAGCGGCTGCGGAGGCGTTCGGCACCTGCAGGGGGCGCTGCTGCCCCGCGGTTCCGCCCGCAACTCTGCGCGCCGCGAACCTCCCGGCTCAAAGTCCCCGGAGGGGGTGGGGAGGAAGGGAGAGGAGTGTGGCCGTTAGGTAAGGAACTCGAGCCCTCCCGGATTTAGAAGCGGCCTCAGTGAGGCGTTTGCTGGAGGGAGCTTTCCATCATTTGGCCGCGAGAGGAAATGTGGGGAGGCGCCCTCCCCTGCCTCCACTGCCTGCCTTCCTGCCTCCCTCCACGTCCGCTCCCCGACCCCGACCGTGCTTCCCAGACCCTTTGTTCTCCAGGTTGGGAGCTGCAGGGTGGGGGTTCCCCGAGGAAGAGGTTCCCCCCGCACCACTCGGAGGGGAAGGAACTGGCGCCGCCCTCCCGCATCCAGCCCTCCCCCGCGGCGTCCCCCTCGCCCCACGGACCCTTCCACCGCGTCCTCGTGCTTCCTTTCTCACTCGGACTCCCCGAGCTCCCGAGCCCGCACGGTCTGCACGCCCGCCTCCCTTCCCACCTCTCCGCCACCTCCGAGGTCTCTGGGAAGAGGGTGGGAGAGGCAGACGAGAGGGGAAGGAGGGACCGCGTCACCTTCCCAGCGCCGACTATCCCCAGGGACCCTTTTAGGCCCGGACCCCTGGGACCCGCCGCTAGAGGAAGGGCTTTCCCGGCGCCGCCCCGGGTCGCTAAAGGCTGCCCCCGCGGGGAGGCCGCCGGGCCCGCGCCCCCACCGCGTCACCCGGGGCCCTCGGGCGCACCGCTGCCAGGCGAGGAGAGGCGCGGGTCCTGGACTTACAAACACCCAGCTAGAGAAATGAGGGCACGGGAGTTCGCGCCCTGGGGAAGCTAACTGCAAACGAACGCCCCCTGCTTCCCCCACCATACCCTCTGCACCGCCACCCGCGTCGCCTCTCCGCCGCGCGCGACCCCGATGGCTCCTGCGATTGTATCTTCTTGAGTACAGTTACAATGGTGTTCAGCTTAATTTCTTACTCTGGTGAAGGCGTCGCGGAGTGAAGTGAGGGGACTGGGATGCAGGGGGAGGGGGAAGCTGAAGCGGGAAACAGCAGGGAGATGAGAGATGTGGCCGAGGCTGTGGCACCGCGAAGGGCGGCCTGGAGTCCGGAGCCAGAGGTTGCCAGGCAGGTCCACGCTCCGGCCCCAGCCCAGCCTTCGGTGTCCTCAGCACTATGGACGCGCCCCCGCAGAGTGCCACACACACACCCTGCACCCCTGCAAGCTTGCGCCGGTTAAGGGGGCTCCGCACCAGCCTGGTCACAAAAGTAGGCTCCCCTCCCCCCAGGAGAAGCGGACGCGGCCGGGAGCGGTCAGACCCAGGCTGGCAGAAGCCCTCTCTGGCCTCTCGGCGTGACCCTGATCCTCACTGGCTCGGCGAGCGCTGCACTAGCAGTTCTCTCGGCAGCGGGTTCCCCAGGACACACCCCGTCCCCACCCCCGAGAGCTGGCGGCCAGCTCTGGATGCCAGGCGGCCGGGCGGGCGCCCTGCCAAATTCCGCGTTCCTCTCCAGGAGACGGGGAGTTGCGTCCCAGGCTCGGGGAAGCCCGTAGTTCGGGCTTGGGACTCGCTTGCAAAGCCCCCCAAGGCGCCAGGGACGCCTCTGCAGGTTGAATTCCTGCTCGGTATCACTTCAATTTTAATTAATCTTTTAAAACACCGCTGTCACGTCGCTTGCAGAAAATTAATCAAACTAGAATCCTTGTTGCATAGCAAGAATTTCGATCCGAGTCTTTTAAAAAGGACTTGACTTTGCAAAGTCACGTCTTTTACAGTTCCCTCATTCCCCCTTTAGCAAGGGAAATATTGCAAAAGTCAAGACATGTTTGTTTGGTTCTCCCAGTCTTCAGAATGAAACTTTGCTTATTTCTGATCTTTATTTTCCTGTCTTTGACCAAAAAAATAACGAGATAAATTGCCTATCTCTGTTAATTCAAAATATAATTACTTTGAATGATCTTTGTTTAAGAGCCAGGATAAACTAAGACAATCTTAATTTTAATGTGACACGACCCTTATTTTTCCTTGTGAATAATGAGAATAAAGCAGTCATTAATTAATACCAAGATATCTCCATAGAAGATGGTATCTGGTCTCACCGAGACACTGAAACATCAGTTTTATTAGTAATTGATACTGTATAATTGAACATGAAGATAGTCGTCTATTTTTAACCTCAAAGCTCAGAGTTTATTTGGTGATTACTGAGCTCTAATAATTAATTTTTTGTTCCTTCTTCGTGCATAAATAATTCTTATGATTCCAACTTCCCTATGCAATACAGAAGCTTCTCATTAAAACCTATCCCTCAAAATATAAGATTATGAAGCTATATTGTACAGCAACTCTTTCTATTCTATCATTGGTAATGTGTCCTCTCTATTTTCCTGTTTTCCTTTGCTGTAATTTACCTACTAAAAATGTGAGAATATAACTGTTTGCTACAGCTTTGTCTTTCTGTGATCTATAGGTTCAGTTTAATATATAATACCTAAGACCACCAGTTTTTCAAGTTTCCAAAATTTGAGGATGAGTTCCATTGAAGAATCAAAAAATTGTGTATAATGAAGTTTCCATAGATCATATTCCGAACCTCACACACACAGCCCACATTATCTCACACTTTCCTATTTGTTAAAAATAGGCTTTGCTCAAGCACATTTCCCTTTTCCAACATGAACTGAAGATCAGCTCTCACAATTTCCTGGGTTAAATTTACACCCTAATGTAACTTTTGATATTAAAAAGCAAATCCCCTTCCCAAGTAACAGAGAATTTAGACTCAAGCATTAAAGTATCTAATTATTTCTCAGCATGAATTATTTTTGGCATCAAAATGATCCCATTTTTTAACCAGTGGAGGGGGTTATGATGTTTTTCTTATTCATACAGAAAAATTACAGAGCTCCCTACTTGTTTCTCCAAGTAAGGTGTTACCCCAAATAAGTATGAAATGTTTTATACCACGCAAATATTCTTAGTACTTATCCTACCAAACCCACGCATTTTACTTGTCTGTGATATTGCTAAAGTGTTGAAAAGTGTATCTGCTTTCTACTTTTATTTCCCCCTTAGTACAATTAAAACTTTAGGTCAATACATAATGGAGTAATTGTCTCCTCCTGGATTTTTATATTTTCCCACTATAATTTAGAATGAGATGGGATTAAAACAGGATCTAGAGTTCTAATCTTGGTTGATGTTTTGGTGTATTCACGGTAATGAGTCCTATTCCCTGGGGTCATGAAGCTCCCAAATGTCAATCAAGCAAACTGATTCAGAAATGCCATTGTTCGAATCCCACGTCACTCGCCTTCCTCTCATTTTATTTAACAATACCGGAGTTCTCTGATCAGTCATTCGGAATATGAGGCATTATCTGGAGAAAATTCACAAAGTGTCTTGATCTTTCTTTGGGAGATACTGTTAAGGGGTTTCCGCAAAGCAAGAAAGTGCTTGTTTATATTTCTGTCTTTGGACCGCACTCTGGATCCAAAGAACCAATGAATACCGCTTGAAAGGAAATCATACCGTAAATCTGTCAAAAATTAATTCGTCCAGTTGAATGTTACATTTCTATTTTCGTGTTGGAAGCAACCTGATTTGTCACCGGAGAAGTATGACCGGGTCTAGGTCTAGCTGACGTGCCCCCACTTTCAACCCCGTCTATTTTAACCATTTAATAATACTGATATGTTTAGTCTACACTGGTTAACTAAGAATTTATTTGGGGGCGAGGAAGAGCCAACCTTTGCCCCGGGAGCTCTACTCAGCCGGCTATAAGATATGTCCGGGAGCCTCTGCAACTCGCGTTTCCCAGTCACAACCCTGGGTCAGCCATGCCTCGGTCCCGGCTCCCAGCCAGTTCCCAAAGTCGAAGGCGTCAAGCGTGTTACTCTCTCTAAGCAGCCCAAATTAATAATCAACTTCACTCATGGAGGCTTTGAGCCTTAATCCTCCGCTCCCTGTAGCCTCCCAGGCGGAGCCCGGCTCCTGCGAGGGCTTCCTTGGAGTGAGGCAGGCGCTCAGGGACGATTTCCTGCGAAAAGATGTTGCTGGCGTCTTTCACCTTAGAGGGCTGGGGGCAAGGGGGCACGGCCCGACTCTCCCGTTCTGGGTTCTCCCAACGGGATGCTTCCAAAATCGCTACAGCCGCTCAGGCTCTGGAAGCTCGGGTTTGTAGCACTCAGCTCCAAACGCACGACCCCGCGCACACGCACACTTGGAGGCAAAGTGACAAGAGGAGGCGGCGGAGGTGGGGACAGGAGGTGGAGCCGCTCTCAGGTGGAGTATGATCAATCATTTTGAAGTAAAAGGTTCAAAAGTTCCAAGTTCCCCTTTGGAGGGGAGAAGCAAAGCTTCCCGCGGCCTGCTTCTTTCTGCGACCCGCGAGTTCCCATCAGCCGCGCCAGCACCGGGGATCTCGGCTGCCCGTAGCAGGAGCCGCTTCCCGGGAACAGGCTCTCCGGCCGGCGCAGCCGGGCGAGGTGTACGCGGCTTCCAGGGGCAGTTGGGTTTCCTGGGGCTGACCAAGCTCAACTGCTATAAACAAGCTCCCCACCCGCACCGCCCAGGGCGCGCGCTTTTCCCTTTCTCAGCAAGCGGGGAATGGCCTGGCTGCCCGGACTGGCAGCGCGGAGCCTCGGCGGAAACCCGAGTTCCCTGAGACCTGTTCTGCAGTCAGGGGCGGATGAGAGCCCCACTAAGCTGCTCCGGAGGCAGACCATGCAAATCCCGGAGAAAAACCCCTCTGAAAGAACGCCAAAACCTTCCAAAAGACTGTTTCTGCCCCTCTGTCGTCCGTGGCCTTCCTCTTGTCCTCTCAGCATCACCCAGCACAGCCCTCACCTGCCACCTGGCTGAGGGCCTAACCATCCCTCCACTTCCACACCCCCACTTTGAAGCTCCATCTCCTCCCTGACCTTTCTTAGGCCTGGACTAGGGTAGCCAGGGTGCTGCAGAGGAAATGAAATTGTTCTGGAGATTACAGTGAGGCTTTTGGCCAAAAGATCGCCCCTCCTTCTCACGCTTCCATGTTAAGTGCAAACGTATATCTCCCTCCACAAGAATAGACGACTTTTCTCCCTTATTTGCAGTTTTGGAAAGTTCTACATACAGATCAGTGAACCTTAATAAGCGCCCTTGCTCCAACCCACATTGTAGAGGTCTGTCAGGGTTCCTGGGCAGTGAGCGTAGTGACAGGTGAATCAAGCAGCCCCAGGAGGGAGCGGGACATAACCCCAAGACTTACAATAGGCCAGGGGCTCAGAGGCCCACACACAGCCCAGCAACAGGTACCCCACACCAGGGCAGGCCTTCAAGATCCCAGAGTTTAGACCCTGGTGACACCCTTCTTTGGTGACCAGGACACAGAGGTCCTACCCATGAGGCCCTCTCCAGAGGCCCCCAGGAGATTCCTTCTCTCCAATTTACCCCTCAGTCCAAGAACAGGAATCTCTGCACTCTGTGCCACCTGCCCAGACACAGCCAGGCTTCGTTCCAACTTCATCAAGCCCTCCCAGTGTAAGTCCATCAGTGCTTTCAACCTGCTTGTTCTTCTGACATGATTTAAAATAAAGAGGGGGAGGAGGAAGAAGAAGAACAAGGAGATACAGAATAAAAGACGGTCAAAGGTGATCAGAGCAAGATGGAAGGAACAATTCCTTTCTTACCTAAATTGCCCCTAACTCAGTCTTTCCCACACTCAAGAAGAAAGAGAACTGGTTCCAATAACTAGCCCCTCAAAATAACTTTTTTGAATACTGTTTCACTCCTGCCCTTGACTGGACCCATCCCACCTCTCTCCCCAACCTGAAGTGAGGGAGGAGAGATGCAGTTTCAGGGAAAGAAACTGTTTTATAGGGCACAACAGTGGCCAGTCATCACACAGAAAGCCACAAGAACCTAAGAGCTCTGTTGCAAAACCAATCTCAGCCTTAAACCAGCCATGGTCAGCTCAAATGAGATTCAAAAGAAATGGGGAACGCCTGTAGTCCTAGCGACTCGGGAGGCTGAGGCAAGAGGATCACTTGAACCCAAAGAGTTTGAGATTGCTATGAGCGACGACAACCACAGCACCCAACCTCAGGGAGACTGAATGAGAATTTGTCTCAAGAAAAAGAAAAGAAAAAAAGAAAAAGCAATGGGCAGGCTCAGAGTTTCTTCTCCTGCCTGGCCCATTCCCTAGTAAGGACAGCCTCATGGAGAAATATGGCTAATCCTTAGGACCATACCCCAAGTGGGAGCTAGGCATCATTGTGATGAGACTGCCAGACTTAGAAGATGATTGCAGAGAGGAGAGGAGATACATATTGAGTGAGAGACAGAGAGGTACCTGCTACCTTCTGCCCAACTCTGTAATTCTAGCCTGACTCAGACCTTCTGAGTCTATAGCCTTACTCAGCCACCAGGGGAAAATAGAAATCAGCCTCTGGGTTATCAGAGAGTGGGGGTGGGGCTTCTCCAACCCCAGGCTAGTGAGGAAGGGAGGATACAATGGGTAAGAAAATACCTAGTAGAAGGAAAGAAGGCCCTGAGCAGCAGCCATGGGCCACAGCCACTCTGAGGAACTCATCCTCATTAAAGAAATCCTTTGTATGATGCTGCATTTCTTACCCAGATTTGCTGCAGCAGCCACGCAGAAGGAGGGGGCAGCTGCGCTAACTGCTGCTGCTGCCACATGCAGCATCCGGCAGTGTGTCCCTAGCAGCAGACTTGGTGTCCCCAGTGTGAAGAGCCCAGGCTTTGCCCATTAGGCTGTGACTGAAAACAATGCCTCCATCCAAGAAGCCTCCACAGCGACTCCCCCAAATCCCTAAACAGATTCCTGGACTAAGAGGACACAGTTCATAACATGAGTGTCTCAGGGCTGGGGGTAAACAGGAAAAGACAACAGAAAAATCCCACCCAATTCTGAAATCACTAACGAAATCATGTGCAGTGGTGGGTATTTGTGCCAGTACCGATGACAGTTTCATACTTCTGTCCCCAGAATGACATTTCAAAAATATTTCGCCCCTATGTGGCACCAAAGGCTTTTTTTATGTCCCGCCATTGTGAATCAACCTTCTGTAAACCATATTGTGCATTTTCCTCTGGATTTTAATGAAAGAAGAATTGTGGAAAAGAACTGCTTTGTCCCAGAGCTGAAACAAAGACACAGAAAAGGAGCAGACTCTCCAAAATGTACTCTTCTCTGATTTGGGAGGAAAGCTCCTGGAGTGACCAGCCCATAATTGTGGTTGATATTTAATCCCCCTTGGTACAAAGGCTCATCTTTTCACTAAGCAGAAGCACCATTGAGATATGACTAACCTTTTGGGTTATATCCCAAACTGGGAGTCTGAGGCTTACACTTGGATTGTCTAGGCCTCTTCTAACCTGAACAAAAACGACCTGAAGAAAATCACATTTTTCCCCTCGCAACAAAGCATTCCTAATCACTTCAGCTTGTTGGTGAATTTTTATTCCCGTGTCCACTTGGGGTATTGAAATCGATCGCTGCAATATTTAATATATTACACTCCTAGGGTCATTGCTCTCCTAAGACCAAATTCTCTCCCTCATGCCCTCAACTCAGCCTGGTTTCCACCCTTCCATTCCCATCTGTCCAGGCCCTCTGTTTATCTGTCCACATAACCCCTTTAATTCTCAGCCCAGCCAGGCAACTTCACGTTTATTCTGTTTTCTTCTAGTAAGAAAAATACTGAAAGCTCTAGGCCGCAGTGCACTTAAAAGGGAAAATGAGGAGCTCAGTAGATTGGAGAAAATTAACCTGCCACAATCAACCTCATTAAAGAACTGCCTACCAAGAGTTAAGAATTAATAGCAAAATGGATGGGAAAAAAAACCTTCAGTGAAGAGACCTTAAACCTCTTTCCCTGAAAGGTACATAATTTACAAGCCCAACCTAACATTCTGTTTTATTTCCCTTTCCTAGTGACCTGTCCCATAACCTTGTAATCCACTGTGGGGCATTTTCTCTTTGGTCCCTTTCTTCTTGTTACACACCCATAGGTTTGCAAGTCAGAATACTTTCTGATATTTTTGGTTCAAAAATGCACTTAAATTGTTGGGAGCCTTTTAATTTAGAAAGACACTTTAAGAGACTCCTGGACTACCCTTTGGGAATTGTTAGATGATTTGAAGAGTGCCCTTAAAAGAATTGTGTTTGGATAGGAGGGGGGTTGGGGGAATCAAGCAGAAAGCATGAAAACCCAGAGTGAGGACATTTTGTAGATTTAGTGTTGTGATGGCACTGTGGTTTATCTTGCACATGAAGTTCAAATTTAAGTAAAGCCCATGTATATGGGCTGTAAGTTGCTTTTCTAATGTTTTATTGGGCAGTGTATTCTATATTGGCATTTTATATGCATAATCTCATTTCAATGCAGAGCCGCATACTAAATCCTGGAGCAAGCAGATGAGAATGCTGTATGGATATTACACTCAATTTCATTGGCTTCAATGAGACTTTGCACATCACTATTTCCATTGTAATGGCTTATCTTTGGCTAGAATTTTACACATTGACGTGCTTTTTCTTTGGCCAGGATCCTGAATGAAGAAACCTTGTCAATGGAACAGCCATAATGATTCCATTCACATTATAGCAGGTAACTGGGATCAATGGTCCCAATAGTATTTATAAAAGATTTTCTGCTTTTCTTTCTTCTGATAACAATTTTTTGCACTTTTTTTTTCCTTGAAGGAGATCACATTTAATATCAGTCATGGAGTATACTTTAAGTATTGGTTTACAGTAGGAAGAGATAGGATGCTTCCAATTTATCTAGAAATCCTTCTGTTGTATCAGGATGTTATATGCAGCCCTTATGTGTGATAGGATCAGCTCCTATTCAGATAAACTAGAGATTGACAGAAAGGACAAGGTTTTAGAAACCCTGGTAACCTCTCTAAGCCTACAAAATAAGTTGTATTTCCCTTCCATTTAAGTTCTACAAAATAAGTTGTTTTCCTCCTACTTACTAGTGGTCTTAAATTATAAGCAAGAGTGAATGGTATAAGATAATACGAAATGTTTATATGTTAGGAAAAGCAGATATTTCAGAGGTAGTTTCTCTAAAGAAGCTGGCAGGAGTGTATAACTAATTTCCCTAATTTACTTTTAAATTAAAAAACAAAAAATGATAAAAACACAATGATTAAAGTATTTTTTATTATTTTAAGTCATATGAGCAACAAAACAATTGAACAATTTATGTGTTCATCAAGCTCTTCCACTTAAAATCTTCCTTATGTAGGAAAAAAAAAAAGTATCACCTCTGTTTTTAGAATCAGATGAGAAATATTCTGGTGATGTATACCCTTTTAGTTCTCAATCATATATGTTTAAGGTTGTTTAAAAAGTCTTTATTATTAACAGAAAAAAATAAAAATCAGCTTTCTGAAGACCAATTTGCCATCTGATGTGTAACACTTGGAACAAAATTACAAGCATCTCTTTACATTTGCATCTGGCAATGTACTCCCTATTAGAACCCTAGCCATGTGTTTATGGAGTGGAGCTCTCCTGGTCTTGAGATACATGCTGTTTTTTATAGCCTAACCAGAATAGCTCAGCACATGCAGAACAAGAGGCTGGAAAGCCCTGGCCCCTCACCCTAGCAAGGAAACTCAGGAGCACTGAGTTGAGGCTCCCAGACTGCCTCTCTCAGCAGTGGTTTAAGTCCAGATCTTAACCTCTCTACACCTCTGGAGAAAATATTACTGAATATTGGTATTCCCCCCTATGGCCTTCACCTAGGTGCAAGGGTTAGGTAGAGAGAGAAGAAGAGCAAGGGCTGAGAATGTGAGGAAGAGAAAAAAAGAAGGGAAAAGGGAAGAAAGATAAATAAACCTGTTTATGTCAATTCCTACTGTGTCATGCAGATTTTATTTTGAATGCATATAATAATTAGGCAAAGTTTAACCATCTACTGATCTACATATTTGGACCCAATGCAGAGAAAGAAAACTAATCTCTGACATTTGCGCCACTGACAATCAGAGTAGTCATTTGGAAGGAAGGAAAAAGATAGATGAGAGAATTAAAAATGTGCCTTTATACCTAAGAGATCCAAGAATCTAGGCCCTTTCAGAGACTGAAACCCCTGCTTGCTGACCAAGATGCAGCCATAAGATCTGTCATATATGTGTGTCATATATCTTTCACGGGAGAGAAGGGCTGCTGCCTTAGCTTGGTGCAGCCTCTCTCCCACACTGGGTTTCCTTTCTACTGCTCATCACTTAATCACAAGTATTGTGTTTTTCCTGGAGCTAACTTAAACTGATCTTTACAAGGCAAGCCCTAATGATGGAAATTATATTTCAACTTCCCAATGGCCTACATGTGCTTTTCCAATAGCTAGATCTTCAGGAGAATTCTAAGTTTGTTTATTTGTTTGTGTGGTTTTGTTTTGTTTTTTGGTGGCTTGGAGAAGAGGGCAAGCAGAAACTTAGATGGTTCCCTTTCCGTTTCCCTCCCTTACATCCATGCACTCCGGCTGGAGAGGGCCTTAGCAGACCTGTGAGCAGTTGCTGTGTGTGAGATTGGCCATAGTTTAGGGTCTAAGTCTACTGACTGCTAAGACTTTTCCACCCAGAAAGGGTCAATTACAAACATATTGATGGCACTGATCAGTTGAATAACTGGATCTACTGACTCTAACTACAATCTAGGCTGAATGGTAATATCTCTCTCCACCTTTTTCTGTCTTGTTCCAGTCATACAACCTGAAGGAAAACCCAGAGGTTTTAACCCAGCAGGAGTTATGGAATTGGGGGTACTCTAGCATCCTACATACTTGGGTTGTTTCCTTATATTCTTTTCAGATTACACACACATCTGCAGGCATCAGGCTCTTCTAATTCTCTTTCAGAACTCCCACTCCCTAACACATATCACACACACCTTTTTGATCTTAAACATCCTTTGCAACAAGGGGACAACCACTGCCCTTCCACCCAGTTAGGCACCAGTCACCCTGTAGCTATGGCCGAAGCCCCCAAAGAATAGAGAGTTTCCTGTGCTGAAACCCAAGCAGCTCAGCTCTGGGTAGAGAAGTCGTGGGAGCCAAGTAGTGGCACAGGAGAGGGCTGCTTCCTGATCAGTAAAGCGTTTAGCCAGTTGGGCAAATGTTTTCAGAGCACCTAGTGTGGCACCACTAGGCACTGCTGTTAGGTCCTAGGAAAATAAAATAGAATGGCAGTCAGCAATGTAAATGAGAGGCCAAGACAGAAGCCACTGATAAGGGTTTAATACCACACGTTTTGGGGTCGTGTTTTTCCAAGCAAACCAGAGTGATCTTCAGGTAAAGCCAAATACACAGGATGAAAATATCCTGTTTTGAAAGGCAGGATTGTAGAAGCACAGCTATCGGAGAGTACATTCATCAGTCAGGAAAGGGGCTTGGGAGCCCAAGGCTTGAATTTGGCGAATTCGTGCAATTTGGAGCATTTCAACTCAGTATTGATCCCTAAACTCAATTTTGAAAACAGCCTCCATCGCAGAAGTGTGGGCTGTGTTATCCCAGTATTTGCACGCATCGATTGGGCTAAAATAAAATGCATCATATTCTCCGCAAAGAGGGGAGAGGCAGGGACAGTCGCAAGAGGAATAGCAGAAAGTGCATAGTTAATATGGGTTGTACGCGAATCCGCGAAACAAGTGCTTTAAGCCCAGAGGGATTTCACGTAATAGCTAATTTGGTGAGAGCGAGAGTGCGCAAGCAGAGGGCCATCTTGGAAGGGAAGGAAGACAGCTGAATATAGGTTTTTCCGACTGGAATTAACATTTCCATGTGATTTGCATTAGCTAATGTCCAAACCCTCACATACAGCCCACCTAACACAGGTTTTCTTCCTAGGAATTCTCTTCCTTGTAGTAGCACTGCCAGAGCTCAGAGGCTGCAAAGAGGAGGCTGCTGCTTTTCCCCAGACCCACCGGGTCCTAAGACCCGGTAAAGGCCTCGGGGCCGAGCCAGAGAGGCGCTCTCCGCCCGCGCTCTCCTGGCCTGTAGGACCCGACCTCTCCAAGTTAACGTAATGAACCCAGCGTCTCCCTGGTTTTGTCCATACCCTTCCCGGGTCCCACCTGGCTGGAAAGGCAACTGGAGGAGATGGGAAAAGGAGATAGGAATATCTTATCTTTGAATAAAGAAGAAATTATTGTCCTTGTTAAACAAAACCAAAAACCCTTCCTCTTATTTCTCCTGTCTTCTGAATGTATTTCAGGTTTCTAATGGAAAAGGACAGTGTGTGTGTGTGTCCGTGCATTGACAGAAGTAAAGAGAAAGAGAGAGAACGAGGGGAAGGGAGAAAGGATGGAAAGGAAAAGGGAGTGGGGGAGAGAGAAAAGAGAGAGATCGCTTTAAACAAAAGGCAAGAGGCCCTAGCAGGGGCCTGGGGCTCTTCCCCAAGCCGGTTCTGCCTGCAGCCCCTCCAGTCCCCCGGCCCGCCAGGCATTTTCGGGGGTTCCGCAGGCCTGGCCGGAGTGCCTGGAGTCCTGGAGACAAAGCCCAAGATCCGAGTCCAGAGCAGCACAGCTCCAGCCGGCGCCCCGGGCCTGCCAGCCTGCGGTCGAGGCGCGACCCCCTGCGGCCTGTGACCAGAGAGCGGAGCCCGGGCCCGCTCCGCCTCCCCGAGGCCCTCTCGGCCGGGTCGCCCCGGCCTGCCCGGTTCCCCCGCTGCACTCAGCCAGCTGCTCTTGGGGCCCGCGAGTTCAAAACACGCCTTCTCATTAATTAAAATCTGGAAAGCCCGGCCACTTTCTTCCTAGGCCGAGGCGGCATCTCCAGAGGTTCCTCGCCGCTCTCTCGGCCGGTGTCAGCTTCCGCGCGCGGGGCCTAAAGGCCGAGCGGCCATTTACTGCTCTCTGATTGCGCCGAGGACCAGGTTAGCTCATAAAGCCTTTCACACTCAACAATGGGGATTTTCTCAACAATTAACAAGAAACAACATAATAAAGCCATTTACAAAGACCTTGCTATTTACTATAAATTAGGCACTCTTTAAGAGACCAGTGCGTAATTTCACACACTTTACAACTGGGGCTGCATTTTAAACACCCGGGAAAACAAGCTTGTTGCACTTCCCTGTGACCTAGCTGCGGTGCACCTCTGTTTCCCCTCTTCCCCAGTAGCAGCTTTGTTTGCCTAGCTGCACTCCAACCTCCCAACCGAGGGTGGTTTTCCAGGTCACTGTCTCACGTTTCCCGTTTCCAGGCCATCATTCCACTCGCAGCTGCACTGAGAGGTTCCAAGGGACGGGGACCACGGCGCCCAAGCCAGCAAGCCGTGCGCCATCACGTTTCTGCCACTTTGGGCGTTCCTCTCGGCCCTGCCTGTGCTCCCGCGCCCTCCTCACACCCCAGGCCTCTGGTCTTGGGCCACTTTCCCAGGAGGCGATGGCGGCCACGCTGGCCCAGTTGCGAAGCCCTATCCCTTTGCCACTCGCGCTCCGCACGCGCTTTTTGGAGGCCTTGGCCGGCTCTCCGCCCAGCGCAAAGAGCTGGGCCCCATTTGCCTGGGGAGGAGAGGTGAGGCCTGGGCGAGAAGGTGAGAAATGGCGAGGCGGCCTGTGCCAGGGTGGGCGATGACTTCGGGACGCACAGAATGAGCGCCCAGGGAGGGGAGGCGTTCCAGTCCCCTAGGGCCGGCCCCCAGGATGAGGCCGAGGCGGGCCGCGCGCCCGGCCGCCCCTCGTCCCCGCGGGCCGGCCAGCTAGGCCGTGAGGCCGCGCTAGAGGAGCCTGGGAGCGAGGTCCTTCCGCCCGGGGGAGCAAGATCGTCACCCATTCAGAGCAGAGCAAGATCTGGGCGGGAAAACAAAAGTCACAAAGAAATTTGTTTGCCATCATGCAAAATGGCGGCACTTAAACATCTTTCTGATGCTGGTGGACCTGGCCAGAGAGCCTAAGGCTGCCCTGGGCCAGCCTGGTCCCCAGAGCTCGGTGGCCGGGGGCAAGTGAGGCGGAAGGGGACTCCGAAACGCCCTAAGCTCCCCGGCCAGCCCTTTGCCCACGACCCTGCAACCGCTAGGCCGAGCCCAGCCTTCCCTCCCAGCCCGCCAGGCCCGAAGCTCGCGCCAGCAGCCCCCGGCCACTGACCCCTGTTTACAAACACAGCGCGGGGGCGGGGTGGGGCCGGCCGGAGCGCTGGCTGGCTGGGCGGGGGCAGGCCGCGCGCAGCGGAGGACGCCACCAGCAGAGAGGAGCGAGAGGTTGGTGCGAGAGAGCGGGCCCGGCAGCTGGAAAGGACTGAACGCCTTGTTTTTGAAACTGTCAATTCCCTCAACGCCTATTGTGAGGGCTTCATGCAAAACATCTCAGGCCTTTTAAAGTAGGAGCTTGTGAGGCCGCCACAGTTTGAAAAGGAGCGAGAGAGGAGAGGGGGCCTAGGGCATCGGCAAAGAATGATAGCTGGGCCCCCTCCTTTTTTTTTTTTTTTTTTAAAGCAAAAGAGGGCCTGCCAAACAGGTAAAATGCAGCCCTCCCCCACCTTCTAGATGTGCCCTATCCCCACCTCCCAGGCCGGTTTGCGAAATGCCCTTTGGCCTAGGGGGCAAACCAAAACCAAAGCTAGCATTAAAAATAGTTCTTCCTTCTAGGGAAGGGGAAAATCCTGGGGATGACTGGGGTGACCGGATAGACTCTCCAAGGTGGATGCCCTGTTCCTCTTGCCAATTTCCTGACGTTAGTTGATGGGGAGCCCCCACCCACCCCAGTTGGCTCTGTGAACTCTGATTTTACATCCCTTTCTGCAGGAAGTTATTTTCAAGGTGAAGCAAAACCCACCACATTTTCTTTCTTTTGGAGATGCTAAAGCTTTATTTAAAAAAAATTATTTTTTTTACCATGAAGGATTTTTGTTTTGTTTGAAAGAAAGAATGCTTTTGAGGAATTAGTTTCTACATCCCTTCCTGCATGCAAACAAACTATCATTTTCCTATCAGCAAAAACTCCCAGTTCTTGTTGATTAGAACTTTGAGGAATTTCTAGTCCATTGAAAGTCACCCAGACACACATAAGATAAAAATCCACACACAAGCCCATCTAGTTTGTGTTATTGCTGTTTAGTGGTGGCTCCTTGTTGTTGATTTTCAAATAAACAACCATTATTGAGATTACTTCACTGTAATCAAGTAAGCCAGTAGAAAAGCACTCACTTTCAAAAGTAAATAGTTGAAGAAGAACAAGCTGCATTTTCTACAAAGGCAGATAACCTAACTGGAAGACAGAGTACACACATCTCTTAAAAAAGATATTAAATCTCCATTTTACTGTCTTATCAGGAAATAACTTTTCTAGGGAGACCAAAAATAAGTTTGTTTTCCCAAAAAGTTAGAGAAAGAGGCTTTTCCTGTATTTTTCTCATGTCTGTGAATGCTGAGCTTTAAATCCAGCAATCAGTGACCCTGAAACCATATAGTGCCTTAAAAAAAAATTCTATTCCCTGAAAACATTTAAATGTAAAAATGCAATCTATCAATGGAGGTAACTTTTGTTTTTCTCTCAGTAAGGCTTAATTTTTTTGAACACATGGGACATTTATAGCAGCTTTAAGAATGTAGATATTGTCACTAATCATAAAACAACTAAAGTAAAATAAGCTGTACTAAGAATATTTCCCACAGCAGAATGGGAAAACCATTAAAGGGATACCAGAAATTGAACGAATACCTTGTATTTGCGAGTTACTGCATACTATTTGGTACACTTTCCTTACAGAAGCCCTAACTCAGATTTTGCTGTGGTTGGCTGGCTTGTAGTAGTACTGTGGGGTGAAATTTGTGTTGACTATTTAATTTCTTTCCTTTTGATAGTATCACTCTGGAATGCCTCAGCGTCCATGCTGCTCATTCCCCAGCTCCTATAAACTGAAACTATTGATTCTCTGAGGGCTGGAGACCAAGTGTCAAAGCTGGAGGCCATTATTTTATGTCAGAAATTCCATGGGTGTATTTGTTTTAAATTGTGCTTATTCCATCTTACTGTCCTCCCACACCCAGGATCTGTAGACTCCAAATGTAGTCTCAATTATATTTTAAGAACAAGGAATTCATAGCCAACAAGAAAAGTACTAGTCTAAATGTAGTAGTCACCATACTTTGAACTTTCTTAACTTAGCAGTAATTAGAGAGTAGAAACTACAGACTTCCAGTGTGTATATCACACTTTACAGAGACCGATTTTTCAAGACAACTTACTGTACCTAAATTCTGTATTGTCTTCCAGAGAGGAAAGAAGTCAGATTATGAAGCCAATGGTTCAGCTTTCTGGGACTTTAACTGTAACATGGACTGTTCTTTGGAATTACATTCAAAAAAGAATTCAAGGTTAATACCTCCCAAATTTTTGCTCTGACCGTATCTACCATTCCAATAAAAAAGGATCCAGTGAACCTACATCTGGCAACATTCAAGAAGGAAAGGGAGGCAGTTCAAAGCATCTGTTTACTCCATCCAAATGTATTTGGATGCAGGTATTTTCCCCCTCTGTCCTTTACAATAAAAGGAAAACCATACAGCATATTCAGCAATTAGGGGCTGAGACCATCCAGATCTATCTGAAACATTTATAGACAAAAGGAAAACCTCAAAGGACTAGGAATTAAATAGTTTTAAAAAAGACTGAATTTCCATGAGAAATAGTCACTTAAATTCACACAGTAAACATTCCATTGGTGTTTTGTTTTGCCTTGTGATTTATGATCTATAGATGCAACTTCTTAGATTTAAGATAGCAAGGACCCTCTGAGATACATAATTTGTCAGACTACAGAAGGTGGTCCAAAAATTAATTAGATTCAATGTCCATTAAAATAATTGATCTCTGCTTCATTTTCTTAAATCTGAAACTTTTTGCACTTGATTTGTACGATGTTTGTAAAGTTTTGTTGTTATTTAGAAAGAAATCCACCAGTGCTTTATACAGAACCTGACTGGCCTCATCACACAGTATTACAACAAAACACTACACTCAATAAATGCAGTTCTTTCAAGCAAAAACATTACAAGCGAAAATGTCAACAAAACCATTCAATCCTGTTAACCGTTCTTCAATCTGGAATAAGTAGAAATGTATGGAACCAGGAATTTTAAACAGTGTTTTTAATTGAAAATAAAGCTAAAGCATGCTTTTCAACAGTGCAAATTTCCATAATTTTGATTTACTGCTTCCATCATCACAACACAGTACATCAGCATGGCCCTTACCAAGGGCCAGACCCTAGCTTTTGCATGTTGAACTACTTTGATTTTAAGTGCAAATATAGATAGTCACCTCTGATTGTCACTTGCAGTAGAAACTCTCCTGCTCTACACACAGGATGGTCTGAAAACAGAAGTTTAGAGAGATGCAGAAAAAAGTATAAGGTAATAAAATATCCAAGTGCCTGAGTTCTGGTACCAAAAAGCCCTGAAATAACAGTTATTTTTCACCAGGGGCATTACAAATCTGACCCCTCATTTTCTTTATCTTGGTTGTATTTACTGCTTTGTCACTGTGAAGAGTTAGACCATAAAATATCCTGCTATTAAGAGAAATATTTTAATTGTTTTGTGAGTTTGAAGAGTCATATTCAGACCACAAGATAAGCAGGACAATAGTAAGAGCCACCTTATTTAAAACCTTTGGGTGAGAACACAAAAAAAGGGACTTTTCCAATTGCAAGGAGTGGCTTTAAAAGTAAAATCACACCCTTTACAAAAAAAAAAAAAATACAATCCCATATTTATTTTACTCAGTATATATGAGGCAGCTTTTACCAGCATTCAATCAGGACTCACACCCCAATCTTTCCACTCAAAAAATAAAAATAAAAAAAGTTAAGTGCAACTACTCTTGGAGGAAATGAGGGGAGTCAAAAAAAAAAGATACCCCACAAACAAGAGCTCCAGAACATATCATTTTGGGCTCACAGAAACTTCTTACTACCTCACTGTGTAACTATGTAACCTAACAAACTTTCACTGAATTAACAGTTATACTTTCAGGTCTGAAATCTAGTGCATAAACTTAATGGCTCATTGTAATATTTATTATTCAACCTTTTGACATTTATTTGTAGCAGTTGAATTGAGGTACCGGGTGCATTATTAGCATTGAAACAGTAAAGTGTTCCAGCTCTACCGTAATAACTGAGTTTTACTTGAGTCTTTAGCCTGAAGTAGTCTGTGGAATGTAAACCAACCCTTCTCCCACCCCGCCCCCACCCTACTCCAAAAAAAAAAAAAAAACCCACAATAAAAAAAAAGTAATCCGATTTCTGTCTTCAAAATGCGATAAACCAGGACTCCAAAGGGGGTGTAACACATTAATGGACTTGTACAAACCATCCTGTGCAGTTTACAACAAAAGGAAGGTAATATGGTTCAGAAAATATCTTCCAAAACATTTTTATGAATTAAATTTCCTGAATTTGTGACTAGGTGGAAGAGGTATTGCAGAACCGCCCAGCTGCCATTTCCATATAGGATGGGCCTTGTGAGGAGGTTGAAAATCCTTCGTGGTGTTTAAGGAGTACGCTGGCCACAAATCCCCATCTTTCCCAATAATGAGTGATGGTGGACAAGGAAAATTTGCCATGAAATTAAATGGCCTTTTCACTGCTGATGCTACATTGCTGGCTACCTTTTTGCGTCTGTTTATAACTGTAAAATCATCCAGTGTTCCTTCATGTGTCTCAGTTTTACCTGTAGGACGAGGGCTTCTAGCTGATTTCAAATTTGGTTTGACTGGAGGTGTCTGAAGGACAGGTCGCTTTCCCAGTACGAGTGTCCGGTAATTTTTTCTCACCCTGGCGCCAAATTTATATTCCCCATCCTCAGGTTTTGGAGAACCTAAAGTGCATGAAAGGCCCTGACTCTGAGCCAGTGGATTTAAGGAAGGAGTTTCTTTTTCAGGGCATGCAAAACCTTCCCTGGCTGTGGTTAACAAGGCGTCCTCCTCTTTACTTTCAGTCACACTGTAAAACTCACCCTTTGTATCATTGCACTCGCACTTTAGCTTATTTGTAATAAGGTCAGGTTCATATTCTTCATTAGCACTACTGTCTTCTACTTTGATTTTAATATTGTGCAGGAATGACAATGTCTTGTCGCCTGGGTCAGTGTAGGGATTCTCGGCCTTAGTTGCTGGTGCTGCTGCATCCACTTCAGGATCAGTTTGCAAAGAGGGCAAATCCGTAGCAAATTCAGGACAATGAAAGATTTTGGAATCATTTTCTGAATTTGCTGCAGCTCCTGAAGAATCATTATTTAAGAACCTAGCAGCTATTGTGTTGTTATCTGCACAGTGTGTAGTAGGAGTAGCTTGTAGGCATTTCCTAGCCTCTCGGAGTATTCTTTGTTGTGGAAATGCATTGTTTGTCTTTGGGCTAGGTGAAGAGGCCCCCTCTGCCAGGCAGTTAATTGTCAGGTCAGTTCTCTTTACAGTACTGGAAATTTCAGAGTGTGGGAATGTAATCTCCGATACCCTATCGTTCCTTATCTCTGTGAAACAACTCCCCAGGCTGGCCGGGCAGTATACCGGAGACGCTTTGGGGGCCCAGCTCTGCAGATTCCACTCCTCCGGCGACTCCGCTTTGACACTGTTCTTGAGGTCGGGAAGTCTGCCGGCATCCTCGAAAGCAGCGGGTTTGGTTGCAGCGGCGGCGGAGGCCAGATGGTACAAGAAGTTGGCCTGCGCCTGCACGTTGGGAGGTTTGCAGAAGCTGGTGCGCCTGAAACGGATGCTCTGCACTGACACTTGGCTGGAGCAGGAGCTGGAGTCCGACTCCGTGGACGAGTCCTCCTCCTCCGAGCTGACTTCACTGGAATCCGAGGCCCCGCTGCCCCCCTCCTCCTCTTCCTCCTCCTCTTCCTCCTCCTCCTCTCCCTCCTCCTCCTCTTCCTCCGAGGACACAGAGTTGCTGGAGCTGGACAAACTGGAGCCAAAATCCGAGTCGTTGGCGGCATGGTCCGAGTAGGAGCTGGACTCGGAGTCGCTGCTACAGCTCTCGGGAAAGCTGCCCAGATGGGGCTGCGGCCGGTGGTGGTGAGGGGGGTGGTGACTCGGCGGCGGCTGCTGGGCCCGGTGGTGGTGGTGGTGGTGGTGGTGATGGTGGTGGTGGTGGTGCTGGTGGTGATGGTGGTGTCATCAGCACCATGGACAGTGACCTGGGGGCCAAAGCCAACA
>CAUYRH010155445.1:0-19016 GCA_963574655.1 Perodicticus potto | reverse complement strand
CTGCCTCTGCCTCCCAAGTAGCTGGGACCACAGGTGCCCGCCACAACGCCTGGCCATTTTTTGGTTGCAGCCATCATTGTTGTTTGGCGGGCCCAGGCTGGATTCTAACCCGCCAGTTCAGGTGTACATGGCTGGCGCCTTGCCCGTTGAGCCACAGGCGCCGAGCCATACATAAGACATTTTGCGGCAAACCCTTAGCCAGGAAGTACATGGAGAAATAAATAACAGCTTTCAAGTCTCTGAATGCAATGCCACTCAAACACTGAAGAGGAATTACTCTACATCTATTGAACATAACAAATTACTTAATATGCAGTCCAGGAGAGAAAATTGCAACTTTAATACCAGCAATTCTGCCTGACACTTTCCACTCAGTGAGCACATGCTCCAGAATGAAGGTAAGATAGGACCACAAACATACTGTTCCCTTGGTTTATCTTCTTCCTTGTAAGCCTCCTCTGGGCAAGCACCTCTCAGTGCATCTCACACAGCACCATGACGCTAACCCTTTCACTTATGTTTATTTGCCCAACATAGACTCTGAAGGTAACCTAATACTTTATCTGGGTTACAAGCAAAGAAACAGTAACAAATTTCAAAGCTGAAGGAAAAACTGTACTAGATTTAGTCAGAAACAGGACTGCCATCTCAACCTTTGCACCCTCCTAGGGAACTTTTGAGGATAATTTTGATCCTATGCAGCCTAGGGAACTTTTGAGGATAATTTTGATCCTATGCAGAATTCATCTCACAGTATGACTTAAAACTTAACTACGAGAAGGAAAGGTTTTTACTAACACACAGCCTTACGAATTACTGAGATCCCTGCCCTGTGCTCACCTGTGCAATCTGTTCAGGTCGTTCCTGTTGACTTACAGTGTAAACTTCTCCAAAACAGAATTCCTTATTTACACAAGACCACTCTGAAGAGCAACTAACGATAAAGTCCCCTAAAAGTTTTCTCGGCAGGCAATCCACTAGGCCTTACGCGGGAAAAGAACGTTAGTTTGAGCCTGGTTTTTCTGGTTTGGTTGTGTTTAAGCCTACGTGCACAAGGAAACAATAAACATCACTTCCCTATTATAGAGGACTGAACAAAGGCTTTGCCGTGCATGATTAAGATGTAAAAGGAAGTGGCACGGAACGTAAAAAGAAATGGCAGCAGCGCGGAAGAGGGTTCTCTGTACACACAGCCGCCGCTGTCCTCTGGTACTCACCCACCCCCAAACAGCGTTGGAAAACACTGCCCCGGACTCAACCGTGGTTCAAACGGTTCTTAAAACCACCCGAGTAGCCCAGGTCTGTAAGCTGGCTCCTCCTGAGGAACCGCTCTGGTTCATAAAGTCATAGTCAGCAAAGAAAAGTCGTGGGCCCGCAAGAACTAAGGAGGAGGTAATGAGTTAGAAGTGGGGAGGCTCTCAAGATTCCAAACTTAAGTCCTCTCCCATACTGTCTCCCGTCATCATTCTCTTCCCGTGCAGAATCACCCTTTCACTTATAACTACACTCAGCCTTCCCCTCCTCCCTCTAACACCACATTCCTTTCCTTTCGTAAAGATGTTAAAATTGCAGGCCTTCATAAAATAAAATAATAAAATTACAGGCCTTAGCATCCTTCAGACCTAAGTTCAAAGCCAAGCCAGGCAACATCCTACTCGTATGGCCTTGCATAAACCACCTCTTTCGTGCCTCAGTTTTCCTATGACATAAAATGGGTTTGATGATAAATAGTATGCACCTCGGAGGATTGCAGTTGTGGTTAAATAGAATGAAACATGTCAGGTACTTTAGTTATGGCACATATCAATAGAACATTATTACTGTGTAATGGTGGTTATTATTACTACTATTCAGTGGGCTTCTTTCCTTCCAACACCCTGCCCCTCACATGCTTCACTCGCCTTCCTCCAACAGGCCCTCGATGGCCTACCACACTCTTTTATCACACGCTCCTTTCTCCGATAACCACGGATCCTCTTACCTTGACCAGCAGGGCCCGCGAAGCGCTAGCTGGCGGGCTGGCGGGCTGACACCCCGACAGCAGCGGCGGCAGCCCCTGATCCGAAGCTCTCCTCCTTCTACCCCGGATCCGCTCCTAGAGCCGAGCAAGCCAGTGAGATGGGCGCCTCCGTCCCCAGAGCGGCCTTATGTTCCGCTGCAAACAACCTGGCTGAACCACTCTACCCGCCCGATCCTCCCGACTCGCCTCCTCTCTAGTCTCTCCAGACGCGCGCGCGCCTGCTCACGCCCGCCCCACCCACTTTGCGCGCCCCGGCGACTCGGTGCGTGTTGGTTCTGCCGGGCAGCTCTCAGGGAGCAGTGCGCAGGCGTAGAACTAAGAAAGCTGCGCAAAAGAGGTGAAGTGAGGTGGGGCGGGGCGGCCTCGAAGGACGCATGCGAAAGGTGGTCCGCCGTAGGCCTTCTGAATCGCACGATTAGTAGCGCTGGCGGAATTCAACACCATCCTTAACTCCTCCTCCATTTCGTTTCCTTTTCCGCGCGCTCAAGGAAGGGGCGTGGTGTAGAACTAGCCTCTCGCTGGTGGGCGTGGCCTAGAAGACCCCAGGCTGAGGGAAGGGCGTGGCCGGTCGGACCAAATTGCCCAAATCGCGACAACCCCACCACCTGGCTCTGAAAGACCGTTAAGATCGATGACAGGGAAGGACTTTGGGGGAGCTCACTGGGGAGAGCCTGAACTCTCCTCCAGTGCTCATGAGGCCCCTGGCTTCCCTCAGAAAGCATCTTCCTCTAGGGTTCCTTTCAGACACAATTCGTTAGGGCTGGGGTGGCACCCCAAAGCGAGACTGGGTGATATCCGCCAAGGCCCGCCTCGGTTCCCGCCTCACAGAGCCAGGAGAGGAGCGTTGCCATAGCAACTGGCCAGCGGAGGCCTGCCGGAGTCACAAAGGGCACGACGCCTCCAGAGGTAAAAGCAACCAATGGCGCTTTCCAGAAGCTCGGCGACCTCGGCTGACGCACGGTGGGCCCGGCAGATCGTAGTTTCCTGAGCCGCGCGGCCCAGGCCTAGCCCAAGAGTCCCTAGGCCCCAATTGCTAACCCGCTGATTCTCCAACGCCTGCCCTGGGCTGTGCGACCGGGCCGGGACGCGCCCCTGCGTCGTGTTCTCCAGCAGTCGGGAAGGAGACAAAGCCCCGACTGCTCGAACGCAGCCATCAGTTGGGGACCGCCCTCACTCACTCCCGCAGGTGCCCCGCCTCAGTCCCGGAGAGGAGGTAGGGGCGGCCCAGCGCGGGTCTCGTCGCGGCCCCACGTACTTTTACTAGAAAGGAGCTGTGGTAAGCCTACCTCCGTGTACCCGGAGTGACCGGCCAGTGGCCTTCCTGCTATCCCTTAGACAGAGCCTCAAGCTGTCGCCCTGGGTCGAGTCCTGTGGTGTCACAGCTCACAGCAACTTCCCACTCCAGGGCTTAAGCGAGTCTCTTGCCTCAGCCTCCCAAGTAGCTGGGACTACAGGCACCCGCCACAACGCCCAGCTATTTTTTGGTTTTGTAGTTGTAATTGTTTTTTGGCAAGCCCAGGCTGGATGCGAACCTGCCACCTCTGGTGTATGTGGCTTGGCGCCTTAGCCACTTGAGACACAGGTGCCGAGCCCCTGCTATCCACTTAGCACTTTTAAACATTTCCCCCTAAAGGTATTCTCCAAAATCCTTCCATCTCTTAATTTGGATGTAGACCTAGTCTTAAGGAGCAATTTCAAACTGAATTCCCTAAAGCTACTCTCCAGGGAGGTGAACTAACTCCCAGCTCCAGCCTGGGGGATGAGAGCATGGAATGATGCACTTTCTGAACTTCTCTTCTCCGTTCAAATGAGTAGTCTCCTTATCTATAAAACAAGAATAGAGTGACAGCACAAGGTTATGAAGATTAAATAGTTAATAAACGGAAAAACAATGTGCACCAAGGAGGCTACATGAGGGCGTTCAATAAATGTTTCTGGCCTGTTCTCTCTGCAACAAAGTTTATTAGCCCCCCTGCAAACCTAACAATCATTCAGTTGAGTAATATGGTGACTGAAAAAGCAAGCAAGATACCCTTTCCCAGTCACGTCTCTCTGTGGGTTTCTAATATCCTTTCACCCACTTGTGATTGGATTCAGGACAGGCTGGCCCTGCCAGACACCCACTAGTCACACAAAGAGCAGTCTCCACAATCCTTCCTTGGAATTTTGGTTTTTCCTGCAGCACCAGCCCTGCAATGCACTCAAACAATCAACAGGAAACAACATCTCCATCCCACCACAACCCCTCACCTAGAACGGAGTGTTTCTCAGACTTTTTTTTTTTTTCAGTTTTTGGCCTGAGGCGGGTTTGAACTCGCCACCTCCGGCATATGGGGCTGGTGCCCTACTCCTTTGAGCCACAGGGTCCACCTGTTCCTCAGATTATCAAAGATAAATATAAAATACAGGGGGATTGTGTTTCAGGAGACATTGGGATTATGGAAGTCACTGATTCTTTTTTTTTTTTTTTTTTTTTTTTTTTTTTTTGAGATAGAGCCTCAAGCTGTCACCCTGGATAGATTGATGTGGCATCACAGCTCACAGCAACCTCCAATTCCTGGGCTCAAGTGAGTCTCTTGCCTCCACCTACCAAGAAGCTGGGACTACAGGCGCCCACCACAACGCCCGGCCATTTTTCGGTTGCAGCCGTCATTATTGTTTGGCGGGCCCGGGCTGGATTCGAACCCACCAGCTCAGGTGTAAGAGGCCCCTAAATGAATGAGAGGGAACTTGGAGAAGAATATATTCAATAATCTCCTACTTGAGAAAACAACCTATTGTTTTTGAACTGCAGACTACTCAAAGTCAGGACTGAAAAAATCTCAGATGGGAGAGTATAGGTTTAAAAATTTGAGAAACTCCAGGCTCCGTGCCGGTAACACAGTGACTACAGCGCCAGCCATATACACCGAGGGTGGCAGGTTCCGACAGAGTGAGACTCTAGTCTCAAAAAAAAAAAAAAAAGGGCGGCGCCTGTGGCTCATTGAGTAGGGCGCCGGCCCCATACGGGGAACAGAGAAATAGCCGGGCGTTATGGCGGGCCCCTGTAGTCCCAGCTAGTCGGGAGGCTAAGGCAAGAGAATCGCCTAAGCCCAGGAGTTGGAGGTTGCTGTGAGCTGTGTGACGCCAAGGCACTCTACCGAGGGCAATAAAGTGAGACTGTCTCTACAAAAAAAAAAAAATTTTGAGAAACTGGTTTTAAAATGGGTCTCCTTAAGAACCAGACAGGTTATATCTGATAACAGGAAGGCCAGGCAAGCCTTCCTGTTATTCCCAACTCTAAATAAATCTAACACAGTGCATTTGGCAAAAGTATAATGTGTGTAGGGAGATCAAATCCAAATCCAAAATACTATATATATATTTGGGTTTGAAATATTCTAAAAATGGAGAGGAAGGTCAATGCCTCTGGCTTAGTACCATTATAAGTCACCCGCTGGGCTTGGCATCCATGGCACGGTGGTTACGGTGCTGGCCACATGCACCCAGGCTGGTGGGTTCAAACCCAGCCTGGCCCAGCTAAACAACAAGGACAACTTGCAAGAAAAACAAAAAAGAAAAATGAAAACATTTCAGATTGTATATGAAACCAGCACATTGTACCCCTTGATTGCACTAATATACACAGTTATGATTTAATTAAAAAAAAAAAAAATAGCCAGGCAGGTGGTGCCTGTGGCTCAAGGAGTGGGTCACCGGCCCCATATACAGGAGGTGGTGGATTCAAACCTGGCCCCAGTCAAAAACTGCAACAACCACAAAAAATAAATAAAAGGTAAAAAAATTAGCCAGGCGTTGTGGTGGGCGCCTGTAGTCCCAGCTACTTGGAAGGCTGAGGTGGGAGAATCACTGAAGCCCAAGAGTTTGAGGCTGCTGTGAGCTGTGACACTACGGGCACTCTACCAAGGGCCACATAGTGAGACTCTGTCTCAAAAAAAAAAGTCACCCTCTGGATCCACATCTCAAAAACCTGACACACCAGAATGCCTGTAGATTGACATCTATTTTTCATTTTTTTATTATTATTTTATTTTTTGAGACAGAGTCTCACTTTGTGGCCCTCGGTAGAGTGTTGTGGCATCATAGCTCACAGCAACCTCCAGCTCTTGGGCTTAAGCAGTTCTCTTGCCTCAGCTTCCCAAATAGCTGGGACTACAAGTGCCTGCCACAATACTCGGCTTTTTTTTTTTTTTTTTCATAGAAATGGGGTCTCACTCTGGCTCAGGCTGGTCTTGAACCTGAGCTCAGGGCAATCCACCAGCCTTGGCCTCCCAGAGTGCCAGGATTATAGATGTGAGCCACCACACCTGGCCTGTTTTCTATTTTTCAAGTCTCCCCTCCCCCACAGTCAAGGTCTGTCACTTTGTATAATGTCTTTTATCAGATTATATGTTTTACTGCAGAATGCACCCAATTTTTGGGGGGGGGGTTAACTTCCTGTTTTGGAAGGTGTGCTGTCCCTGCTTTTCCTGCATAATACAAATACCTTCTGCCTCCCAGAAATTATCAATGGATCACCAAACTTCCCTTAAATGTAGAGCAAGAGTCATGTTTCATGACTAAGCACTTGAGTATAATTGTGATTACAGGCAGTCCCCAAGTCACAAACATCCAACTTACGCACAACTTGTACTTACAAACAGAGATTATTACAGTAAGTCCCAAATTAAAAACATCTGACTGGGGCAGCGCCTGCGGCTCAATGAGTAGGACGCCGGCCCCACATCCCAACGGTGGCAGGTTCAAACCTGGCCCGGCCAAACTGCAACAAAAAATAGCCGGGCATTGTGGCAGGTGAGAATCACCTAAGCCCAAGAGCTGGAGGTTGCTGTGAGCTGTGATGTCTCAGCACTCTACTGAGGGCGACAAAATGAAACTCTGTCTCTAAAAAAAAAAAAAAAGAATTTTCTTTTGTACTTCTGTAATCTATAATGTCCTAGGAGCAAGGGAGCCCTAAAGGCTTCAGAATTTCTCTGAAGTTTCCATCCAGATGTGTGCTTGAGGAAAGGGGTAAGAAATTCCAGAGAAGGGTGGCACCTGTGGCTCAGTGGCCCCATATGCCAGAGGTGGCAGGTTCAAACCCAGCCCTGGCCAAAAACTGCAAAAAAAAAGAAATTCAAAAAGAAATTCCAGAGAAAATGATAGACAAGATTGTAAATCTGATTTCCAGATCATCAGAGGTTAGAAAAGGGAGAGCCTCAGACCCATTCGATCCAATTCACTCTTTTTTTTGTTTGTTTTTTTTAAGAGACAGAGTTTTACTTTGTTGCCATCGGTAGAGTGCCATGGCCTCACATCTAACAGCAACCTCCAGCTCTTGGGCTTAGATGATTCTCTTGCCTCAAACTCCAGAGTAGCTGGGACTACAGGCACCCGCCACAATGCCGGACTAGTTTTTGTTACAGTTTGGCCAGGGCCGGGTTCAAACCCTCCACCCTTAGTATATGGGGCCCATACTCTACTCACTGAGCCACAGGCACCGCCCTCCAATTCACTCATTTTATAGATGAGGAAAATTCGACTCAGAGAGGAAGAGATTACACATCTGGTGGGTGGTCTGTTTGAACTCAGTCCTGCCTTCTCCAAAGCTCTCAAGGTTCTTTCAAGGTCAGCCAGGAGTGAGTCATCTTACATAACCTTGAGATAACAAGAAAGTTGTTTTTCTTTCTTTCTTTTTTTTTTTTTTTTTTTTGAGACAGAGCCTCAAACTTGTCGCCCTGGGTAGAGCACTGTAGCATCACAGCTCACAGCAACCTCCAACTCCAACTCCTGGGCTCAAGCGATTCTCTTGCCTCAGCCTCCTGAGCAGCTGGGAACACAGGCACCCACCACAATGCCCGGCTATGTTTTGGTTGCAGTTCGGCTGGGGCTGGGTTTGAACCCACCACCTTCAGTATATGGGGTTGGCGCCCTACTTACTGAACCGTGGGCGCTGCCAGAAAGTTGTTTTTCTAAAGACAGGATGGAGAAAACACCCAGGAACGGCTCAGCGCCTGTGGCTCAACGGGCTAAGGCATCAGCCATGTACACCTGAGCTGGCGGGTTCAAATGCAGCCCGGTCCCGCCAAACAACAATGACCGCTGCAACCAAAACATGGCCGGGCGTTGTGGTGGACGCCTTTAGTCCCAGCTACTTGGGAGGCAGAGATAGGAGACTCGCTTGAGCCCAGGAATTGGAGGTTGCTGTGAGCTGTGATGCCACAGCAGTCTATCCAGGGTAACAGCTTGAGGCTCTGTCTCAAAAAAAGAAAAAAGAAAAAAAAGAAAACACCCGGGAGGACTGAAAAGTATCTCACAGGAAAGATGCTCTTCTCTTTAAGGGTCACATAACAACCAAATATTTACTGAGGAACTACTATGTGCCAGAGTTACTAATGCCATGGAAATAAACAAAAGCCTTATATGACATCATTTTTTTTTTTTTTTTTTTTTTTGTAGAGACAGAGTCTCACTTGCCCTCGGTAAAGTGCCATGGCATCACACAGCTCACAGCAACCTCCAACTCCTGGACTTAGGCGATTCTCTTGCCTCAGCCTCCCAAGTAGCTGGGACCACAGGCGCCTGCCACAACGCCCAGCTATTTTTTTGCTGCAGTTCGACCGGGGCTTAGGTTTGAACCCGCCACCCTCGGTATATGGGGCCAGCGCCTTACTGACTGAGCCACAGGTGCCGCCCTATGACATCATTCTTGAAAAAAATTACCTGCTACTCCAGGGAGTACTGACCCTGTAAGCTTAAAAATTCAGAAAGAGGCTCAGCACCTGTGGCCCAAGCCACATACACCTGAGCTAGCAGGTTCGAATCCAGCCTGGGCCCGCCAAACAACAATGATGGCTGCAACCAAAAAATGGCCGGGTGTTGTGCTGGGCACCTGTAGTCCAAGCTACTTGGGAGGCGGAGGCAGGAGACTCACTTGAGCCCAGGAATTGGAGGTTGCTGTGAGCTGTGATGCCACAGCACTCTACCCAGGGCTATAGCTCCAGGCTCTGTCTCAAAAAAAAAAAAAAAAAATCAGAAAGAGCCGGACACGGTGGCACGCACTTATAGTCCCAGCTACTAGACAGCCTGATTCAGGAGGATCACTTGAGTCAGGAGTTCTGGGCTGTAGTGCACAATGCTGATTGGGTGTCCACACTAAGTTCGGCATCAATATGGTGACCTCCTGGGAGCGGGAGACCACCAGGTTGCCTAAGGTCGGAAACGGAGCAGGTCAAAACTCCCATGCTGAGGGTGGTGCCTATGGCCCAAAGGAGTGAGGTGCTGGCCCCATATGCTGGAGGTGGCCAGTTCAAACCCCGCCCCGGCCGAAAACCGCAAAAAAAAAACCTCCCATGCTGATCTGTAGTGGGATTGTGCCTGTGAATAGTCACTGCACTCCAGCCAGAGCAACATAGGGAGACCCCTCTCAAAAAAAAATTCAGGGGCATTACCTGTGGCTCAAAGGAGTAGAGCGCTGGCCCCATATACCAGAGGTCGTGGGTTCAAACCCGGTCTTGGGCAAAAACTGCAAAAAAAAAAAAAAAAAAATTTTTTTTTCAGAAAGAAAAGAACTGGAGGCAGAACAGTGGACAGAAACAGGAAAGAAATTCTGGGTGAAAGTATCAACAGAAATAAAGATATGGAGAGAGGGATAACAGGAAATAGGAAAAAAATTTCTACACATTTTAATAAGAAAACAATAAATGTTTGCTTGTAATGATGCTTGCAATATTAGAAAGTAGGAAAGGTTGGGAACTAATGTCATACAAGAGAAGCCAGAGCAAGTGAGGTGAGCCTTTGAAGTCAGGTAGCAAGGTTTGATTAGTGCACAAGACAGACCTGGCCTGCCAAAGGCTATGTACATTATATAATTACCTAAAATATTGAAAAAAATATTGGTTATCTCTGAAAGAAGAGATAAGGAAAAACATGAACAAGTTCTACAAAATGTATTTAATTTGTGAGCAAGCATTGAATGTTTACTGAGCCCTTATTTGTGCAAGGATGAAAAGGGAAAGATGACCAAGATGTGGTCCTCTATTAGCCAAATAAAGTAGAAACCATCTATACAATAGGACATCATGCAGCCATTAAAAAGAATATGGCTGCTCAGCGCCTGTGGCTCAATGGGCTAAGGCGCCAGCCACATACACCTGAGCTGGCGGCTTCGAATCCAGCCCGGGCCGCCAAACAACAATGATGGCTGCAACCAAAAAATGTCCGGGCATTGTGGCGGGTGCCTATAGTCCCAGCTACTTGGGAGGCAGAGGCAAAAGACTCGCTTGAGCCCACGAATTGGAGGTTGCTATGAGCTGTGATGTCACAGCACTCTATCCAGGGTGACAGCTTAAAGCTCTGTCTCAGAAAAAAAAGAATATGGCAGGGTGGCGGTGGGTTCAAACCCAGCCCCAGCCAAACTGCAACAAAAAAATAGCCAGGCCTTGTGCCTTGTGGCGGGCGCCTGTAGTCCCAGCTACTTGGGAAGCTGAGGCAAGAGAATTGGCTAAGCCCAAGAGCTGGAGGTTGCTGTGAGCTGTAACGCCATGGCACTCCACCAAGGGCAACAAAGTGAGACTCTGTGTCTACAAAAAAAAAAAAAGAATATGGCAACTCTCTAAAGGTACTAACAATATCCCTGTAAGTGTAAAAAGCAAGGTATAGGCTAGTGAGATAGCTGATGCCTGTAATCCTAACACTCTGGGAGGCCAAGGCAGGTAGATTGCTTGAGCTCAAGAGTTTGAGACCAGCCTGAGCAAGAGTAAGAGCCTGTACTAAAAATAGAAAGACTAACTGGTCATTGTGGTGGGCACCTGTAGTCCCAACTACTGGGGAGGCTGAGGCAAGAGAATTGCTCAAACAGGAGTCTGAGGATGCTGTGAGCTATGGTGCCACAGCATTTAACCCAGGGCGACAGAGAGAGATTCTGTCTCAACAAACAAAAGCAAAGTGCTAAAGGAGTGGTGTTTCTGTTTACATAGGCAAGCTTTGCAAAAATATACAAAAAACTGGTTACAGGGTTTGCCTCTTGGAAGAAAAATAAGGAGACTGGAAGGAATTAAAAAAGATTTATTCATTGTACTTTTTTTATCCTTTTGTATTTTTATATCATATGCCTATTCAAAAAATTTTTAGAAAAAAAAATTTTTTTTTGAGACAGAGCCTCAAGCTGTCACCCTGGAGAGAGAGCTGTGGCATCACAGCTCACAGCAACCTCCAATTCCTGGGCTCAAGCAAGTCTCCTGCCTCCGCCTCCCAAGTAGCTGGGACTACAGGCGCCCACCACAATGCCCAGGTACATTTTGGTTATAGCCGTAATTGTTGTTTGGCGGGCCCAGGCTGGATTCGAACCCGCCAGCTCAGGTGTACATGGCTGGCACCTTAGACCGTTGAGCCATAGGTGTCAAGCCAAAAAAAATTTTTAGAAATTTAAAAATAAAAACTTGGCTCTTTTTCAGAAGTGCTCCACATTTCATGTCATGGGTACTGTTCCTTAACTTCCCCCACTTCAGAGTGTACCTTTCTTTCATGTCTCCTCCTCATCTGCCCTCCACAGGAAGAGATGTGATGAAAAGTGAGAAAATGAGGTCCTCTGATCATCACCTTGTACTGCCTGCTATCATCTAATACCCACATCTTTTACCAAACCTGTCTCCTATGGGATAGGTACATTTCCTTAAGTCGTGAAAGATGAAGGAAAGTTTTTAAAAGACAAAAAATTGGTGGAAAGCCCAGAGTTTGGCCAAATACACTTTTTTCAAGCTTCTACTTGAACTGCGCATTTCCTCTCAGCTTTAAGGACGCGCCCTTTGGAAAGAAGGGTGTTTTGTTTCCAGCCCACGCAGACCCAAACCTTTTCTCTCATCACGTGCCTGGCCCAAACCAGTCAGCAGCTCTTTAATGAGATCACCATGGCCAGCCTCCAGACCAAGTAACAACAGGGCTAGCCAGTTGCACGAGCGGCAGCCACCAAAGCAGGGGGTGCTGACGTGCTGAAAGAGAAGAGGAGGCAGGCTTGATTGACCTGTGGCTAAGACCTCAGAGGACCTTGGAAATAGCCCACTGCAGAGGTGAGTGGGAGCTTCTGGGAAGGGTGGTGTTTACAAAAGTCAGGACAGGTCCTAGTTCACTTAAAGAAGGGCAAAACACACTCCTCCCCCCTACCCCCGCCAACTGCCCTGTCCTTTCCAGTACAGATGAGATTTGGCTCTGACGATGCCTGAAGTCCCCTAAAGGTCTTTTGCTAATGTCTGAATCCTCTGTCTATACCATCTAGTGCCTCTGTAGTCTTGTTCTAGCTATTGACAGGTAATTATAATGAACTACGTTTGGCTTCAAAACTCTGGGAAGGAGCAACTCCTAAGTCAGAACTCAAATAAGAAGCAGATCAAACTGGAAAAGATAGTTTGGAAGCAACTGGTACCTAATTGCTTCTTATCTTCTAACTGCAATCACCTGGAGGAGGTAGGCAATTTGCAACAGTTTTAATGTCTCTGGATAGATAGATATGTGGTCTACAAGCTGGGAAACCTGGTCCAAACTATTATTTTAATTTTTATTATTTTTTTTTTAGAGACAGTCTCACTTTATTGCCCTCGGTAGAGTGCTGTGGCGTCACAGCTCACAGCAACCTCCAACTCCTGGGATTAGGCAATTCTCTTGCCTCAGCCTCCTAAGTAGCTAGGACTACAGGCACCCACCACAATGCCCAGCTATTTTTTTGTTGCAGTTTGGCCAGAGCTAGGTTCAAACCCGCCACCCTTGGTGTAAGGGGCCAGCGCCCTACCCAGTGAGCCACAGGCGCCGCTCATCCACGCTATTTTTATGCAATATACAGGGATTTATCAACACTGGCTCTGGTTTTAGAATTGTTAGTGGTCCGATGGTACCTCTGGAAACTCCCACAAAGGTTATTGGGTGAGGGGCATACAGTCAAGTGTATACATGGAGAAAATAAGCTAGTGGTTTTTAGAGTCTTCCTACAGGCCCTTTGGCATTAAAGCAAGCAAAACAAGATGCTGATTTGTGGATTGCTTCAGTTTCATGTGCAATTAAGATTCAATTTAATTTGCTTCTGACTTAAGATAGCCAAGTTGTTAGCAGGAAAGAAAGGCATAGACTGTTCAACAGCAAATGTTGAACACATTCTGAGGCCAAAAAGCAATTCCTTTGGATTCCTTTATCTCTCATTTATTCAGCAAATATCTCCTGAGTACCTGCTACATGCCAGACATATGTTTAGTGCTGTGAATCTCATAATAAAGAAGACAGGCAGTCTTGGTTTCACAGGCATGCAGTCAAGTGGGACACATATCATGTAGCAAAAAGAGTGAAGAGGATATTACTAAAACAGGCCTGAGGGAGTCACTTTCATCTCAAAGTTTAATCTTTCCCTTCGTATATTTCATGTTTTTTTTTTTTTTAAGACAAGAAGGTCTTACTATGTTCCCCATTTCCCAGGCTGATCTTGAAGTCCTGGGCTCAAGCGATCCTCTCACCTCAACCTCTCCAGTAGCTAGGACTACAGGCAGGGACTACATGTGCCATTTTATCCTTTCAAATGACTATCAGCCACTCTTCCTTCTTCTGTATAAGTACATACCGTGAGTTATACCAGCTCCTCAAGACCCTCCTCACCGGAGGCTTTGAGCTATGTAATTACATTTCAAGTTAGTCTCTCAGCCCTGGAGGCAGATTGCTCAACTTTTTCCTTGAATAGGAATAGCCTGAGAGCCTAGTTGAATTAAGGAGAATACTTGGGTCAGTTGCCCTCTCCCTGTGTCTTTCCCCATTTACAAAATAGAATTTATGCAATCCAAATACACATGTAGCACCAGGCAAACTTTTAGGAAGGTGGGATTTTGCCAGAAACTGTGTGGAGTTTGGAGCAAGTTACTTCTGCAATTTAGACCTAGCTCCTTAGCTATAAAATGGAAAGGGTAGACTAGATTGATTTACATGAGGTTCTTTTTTTTGTCTTTTTCTCCTTTAAGAATTATTTTAATAATTTTACAAAATGTTTGCAAAGAAACAATTACACTCTCCATAGTTGACCACCTCCTTAAATTGAGACCTTAAATTTTCATAGACTGGACATCCCCCACATGTTGGTATTAGTACAGTAGGCCTAGTTCCTTATGTTGACCACCTCTGTATGTTTTTGTTTTTTTTTTAAGAGACAGAGTCTTACTTTATGGCCCTCTGTAGAGTGCTATGGTGTCACGGCTCACAGTAACCTCCAACTCCCGGGATTAGGCAATTCTCTTGCCTCAGCCTCCTAAGTAACTAGGACTACAGGCACCCACCACAATGCCCAGCTCCCCACAATGTTTGAGGTCTCCCCTAGAACTTTACTGTCTGCACGTGTTCATGAAAAACTGAAAACTTATGCAGGCAGATACAGAGGCATAGAACATAAGCTCCTTTGTCATAAAATATTCAGCAAAATGATATGGTTGTATAGCTTGGAGTACTCAACTACCTAGATAAATATCTTGAAAGATGGCAAATAGGTGCATTGACACAGCTAAAGAATAAATGTCACATTAAGAAATGCTTCCTGGGGGGCAGTGCCTGTGGCTCATCAAGTAAGGCGCTGGCCCCTTATACCAAAGGTGGCAGGTTCAAACCCAGCTTCGGCCGAACTGCAAAACAGAAAAATAGCCAGGCGTTGTGATGGGCGCCTGTAGTCCCAGCTACTTGGGAGGCTGAGGCAAGAGAATCGCTTAAGCCCAGGAGTTGGAGGTTGCTGTGAGCTGTGTGATGCCATGGCACTCTACCACAGGCAACAAAGTGAGACTCTGTCTCTACAAAAAAAAAAAAAAAGAAAAGAAAGAAAGAAAGAAATGCTTCCTTGGGTGGCGCCTGCTGAAGGTGGTGGGTTCAAACCTAGCCCCGGCCAAAAACTGCAAAAAAGAAAAGAAAAGAAATGCTTCCTTGGCTTGGCACCTGTGGCTCAAGGAGCTAAGGTGTCAGCCACATACACCTGAGCTGGAGGGTTCAAATCCAGCTCATGCACCAAACAACAGCTGCAACCAAAAAATAGCCGAGCGTTGTGGCCGGCGCTTGTAGTCCCAGCTACTTTGGGAGGCAGAGGCAGGAGAATCGCTTGAGCCAGGAGTTGGAGGTTGTTGTGAGCTGTGATGCCACCGGCACTCTACCCATGGTGACAGCTTGAGGCTACGTCTAAAATAAATAAATAAATAAGCAAAGGGTTTGACTAGATATTTCTCTAAAGATACATAAATGGGGCGGCGCCTGTGGCTCAGTGAGTAGGGCACTGGCTCCATATACCAAGGGTGGTGGGTTCAAACCTGGCCCCGGCCAAAGTGCAACAAAAAAAGTAGTCAGGCGTTGTGGCAGGCGCCTGTAGTCCCAGCTATTCCGGAGGCTGAGGCAAGAGAATTGCCTAAGCCAAGGAGTTGGAGGTTGCTGTGAGCTGCTGTGTGATGCCACGGCACTCTACCAAGGGTGACAAAGTGAGACTCTGTCTCTAAAAAACTTAAAGAAAGATACATAAATGACCAAATGCACAATATCATTAATCATTAGAGAAATGAAAATTAAAACTAGTGAGAAACCCCTCCACACTCACTAGGATGACTGTGCTAAAAAAAAAAAAAAAAAAAAGTACAATAACAAATGTTAGTAAAGATGTGGAAAAATCAGAACCCTCATTATTACTAGTGGAAATATGAAATGGGGTAGCTGGTATGGAAAACAGTTTGGCAGTTTCTCAAAATGTTAAAGGTAATTACCATGTGACTCAGTAATTCTGCTTCTGGGCATTGTGAACAAATGTGAACCTTAAAGAACCAGTCCTTTGAGATTAGATCCCCAATGGCTAACTAGGCCAAAGAGAGCCAAGTGGACATTTGCTGACTAGCTTACTCTGAGTCTGACCCCAAACCCACACCTCTTTAACTTTGCCATTTTCAGAGCTCACCTGAACCAACAAATCAGCTCTCACCTGCCTCAGCCAATCAGGACTCAGTTGTATTAGTTTCCACCAAAGGCTATATCTACCCAGTCGGCAAACTATTTACTGGAATAAAATCTCTTTTCTCTAAATTTCTCTTTCAGAAAACTTCTGTTCAAAATGTATGTGGAAGAGAAATAAAAACATATGTCCACACAAAAACTTGTACACAAATGTTCATAGCAGCATTATTTGTAATAATCAAAAAATGAAAATGATCTATATTCCCATCATTTGATGAATAAATAAAATATCATATATTCGGCTTGGTGCCTGTAGCTCAGCAGCTAGGGCACCAGCCACATACACTGCAGCTGGTGGGTTCGAACCGAGCCCTGGCCTGCCAAACAACAATGACAACTACAACAACAACAACAAAACAGCCGGGCGTTAGGGCCAGCACCTGTAGTCCAGCTACTTGAGAGGTTGAGGCAAGAGAATTGCTTAAGCCCAAGAGTTGGAGATTGCTGTGAGCTGTGACACAACAGCAGTCTACTAAGGGTGACATAGTGAGACTCTGTCTCAAAATAAATAAATAAATAATCTTCTGCAAAGGTTAGATCAAAACTCTAGTACCAAAAGTACTACGTAAACTACTTACAATAAAGATTTTTGTCCTGGCTCTGCGCCTATGGCTCAACGGGCTAAGGCGCCAGCCACGTATACCTGAGCTGGCGGGTTCGAATCCAGCCTGGGACCGCCAAACAACAATGACAGCTGCAACCAAAAAATGGCCGGGCGTTGTGGCGGGCGCCTGTAGTCCCAGCTACTTGGGAGGCGGAGGCAGGAGACTCACTTGAGCCCAGGAATTAGAGGTTGCTGTGAGCTGTATATACCACGGCACTCTATCCAGGGTGATAGCTTGAGGCTCTGTCTCAAAAAAAAAAAAAAAAAAAGATTTTTGTCCTTTTTAAAATCAAAGTAATTACATCTGTATGCATTGACTTGTGACACACAAAAATAAAAGCAAATATATAGTATTAGAACTGTCAGTGAGAGAAAAAATAAAAAACAAATAAAAGCAGAGACAAGACAAGCATACTTAATATGTTTACAGGGCTCGAAACACCTCATTTAGCATATATAATGACAATGACAATTTTTTGTGTTTTTTGTTTGTTTTGCTAGGTAGAGTTGTAATCATTTTTGTTTTAAAGAATGGAGTCTTGCTCTGTTCCCCAGGCTAAAGTGCAATGGCATCATCAAACTCCTGAGCTCAAGCAATTCTCCTGCCTCAGTCTTTGGAGTAGCTGAGACTACAGGCATGTGCCACCTTGCCCAGTTGCCACTGCTTTTTAATCTGTTCATTCACTTTTATGCTTATACATTGAAATTTTTATCTAGTAGTCTAGAGACAGAGTCTCACATTATCGCCCTTGGTAGGGTGCCATGGCATCACAATGCTCACAGCAATCTCTAACTCCTTGGCTTAGGCGATTTGATTCTCTTGCCTCAGCCTCCCGAGTAGCTGGGACTACAGGCACCTGCCACAACTCCCAACTATTTTTGTGTTGCAGTTCAGCCGGGGCCGGGCTTGAACCTGCCACCCTTGGTATATGGGGCCAGCGCCCTACTTACTAAGCCATAGATGCCACCTAATAATTTTTTTTAACTAGAAAATTTGCAATGTCATATTAGAAAATAAAATGAGCAAAACTTAATTTCTACACTTGCTAATTATCAGGGGGGGTTTTGTTTATTTTGTTTTTTATGACAGTCTTACTTTGTCACCCTTAGGAGAGTGTCCCTGGCATCACAGCTTACAGCAACCTCAAACTCTTGTGCGGAAGCAATTCTCTTGCCTCAGCCTCCCACATAGCTAGGACTACAGGCACCTGTCACAACACCCAGCTTTTTTTTTTTCAAGAGACGAGGTCTCGGGTGACGCCTGTGGCTCATCCAGTAGGGCGCCGGCCCCATATACCGAAGGTGGCGGGTTCAAACCCGGCCTCTGCCGAACTGCAAAACAGAAAAATAGCCGGGCGTTGTGGTGGGCGCCTGTAGTCTCAGCTAGTCGGGAGGCTGAGGCAAGATAATCACCTAAGCCCAGGAGTTGGAGGTTGCTGTGAGCTGTGTGATGCCACAGCACTATACCCAGGACGATAAAGTGAGACTCTTTCTCTACAAAAAAAAAAGAGAGAGCCGAGGTCTCACTCTGCCTCAGACTGATCTAGAATTCGTGAGCTCAGGCAATCCACCCGCCTTGGCCTCCAGGTGTGCTAGGATTATAGGCATGAGCCACCACACCTGGCTAATTATCAATTTTGGGGTTTGTTGTTGTTGTTGTTGTTGTTGTTGTTGCAGTTTGGCCAGGGCCCAGTTTGAACCTGCCACCCATGGTATATGGGGCCAGCACCCTACTCACTGAGCCACAGGTGCCACCCCACAGGGTCGGGTTTGAACCCACCACCCTTAGTATATGGGGCAGCGCCCTACCCACTGAGCCATAGGTGCCACCCCCTAATTATCAGTTTTATTAAGACTCCAGATAGGGAGGCTCGGCACCTGTAGCTCAGGGGCTAGGGCACCAGCCACATCCACCAAAGCTGGTGGGTTCAAATCCAGCCCAGGCCTGCCAAACAACAATGACAACTACAACTAAAAAATAGCCAGGCGTTGCGGCAGGCACCTGTAGTCCCAGCTACTTGGAAGGCTGAGATAAGAAAATTGCTTAAGCCCAAGAGTTTGAGCTTGCTGTGAGCTGTAACATGATGGCACTCTACCCAGGGCAACAGCTTGATACTCTGTCTCAAAAAAAAAGGCTCGGCGCCTGTGGCTCAGTGGGCTAAGGCGCCGGCCACGTACACCTGAGCTGGCGGGTTCGAATCCAGCCCCAGGCCCGCCAGACAACAATGTCGGCTGCAACCAAAAAATGGCTGGGCGTTGTGGCGGGCGCCTGTAGTCCCAGCTACTTGGGAGGCTGAGGCAGGAGACTCGCTTGAGCCCAGGAATTGGAGGTTGCTGTGAGCTGTGATGCCATGGCACTCTACCCAGGGTGACAGCTTGAGGCTCTGTCTCAAAAAAAAAAAAAAAAAAAAAAAG
>CAUYRH010155433.1:0-10051 GCA_963574655.1 Perodicticus potto | reverse complement strand
ATTGTATAGTGCATTAGCAGCATTCAGCATGCGTGGCCCACATTGTATAGTGCATTAGCGGCATTCAACGTGCGTGGCCCACATTGTATAGTGCATTAGCGGCATTCAGCGTGCGTGGCCCACATTGTATAGTGCATTAGCGGCATTCAGCGTGCTTGGCCCACATTGTATAGTGCATTAGCGGTGTTCATAGCACTCAGAAGAGGGAGACATGTAGGCAGAGGGTACCAGGCAGCAAGCTTACAGCAGCCAGTAGTTACAGAAATAAAAACAGGAAAGAAAGAAAAGTGAGTAAAAGAGGGAGAAGGAAGACAAGTAGAAAAGAAGTGGAAAAGTATTATATAAGGCAAGGAACACAACTTTCTGGTAGCTGCTTTAGGTTCCATGCGATAAGAGGCCTCCCTTTGCTGTCTAAATTTCGTGTCACCAAATTTGGTTGGAGGCTAGGATGGGGAAGGGTAATGGTAGGGAATTCAAGGGTTAGAGGTAACATAGTCTTAAACTTGTTTGCTCTGCTCAGCTTTTCCTTCATGCTTTGGTTTAGAGTTGTAGTGAATGGGGAGAGGTAGGCTTCTAACTTGGATGGGGAGAGGTCTAATTGGTACACTGTGGTACATTACAAGGAAAAAATATATACATATATTTCATTTAAATGCCCCATCTTCCATCAGAACGTGCTACATTCAGTTGCTTTGTAGTTTACCAGGTTATTTTTCTTTCATAAGACCTGCGCTTGAATATTGGTTTCCTACCTCAGGAAAGTAAGAATACTTCATCTCCTGTAGGGGGCAGAGTCTCAAAAGAAAAAGGCAAAAAGTTGTTAAGCAAACCTCTGAATGTTTTTTAAATTACTTGCGAGGCTGTTCATTATATCAGAGATTATTATAGCAGATGGGAACTTTAAAAATTGATCTGTTTCTCACAAACGTAGTTAATCTAAACCAGCTGCTGCTTCCTTTTGTACCTACATCCTCTGACTTGTCATTCTCATAAAACACACATTTGGTGAAGAAGCTGGTTAGAGCATGTTTACCTTCCAAAATGCCAAAAAGTCTACTACATTGTTTTTAGTGAGTTTTGGCTTTATGTATTATTTTAAGGACAAGCTAATTCAAATATTGCACGGTTTTAGTGTGCGTGTCTTTTGACTCTCAGTTTCTATGTCTTAGTCCTCTCCCCTTTAAAATTTGGATGAATAAACTTTAAAAAGGGTAGATTGTACTGAGTAGCTCTTTATTATTATGTCATTTACTTGCTATTTAGGAGAGCCACAAACATTGGCTTTTAAATCCATAAAATAGTGCAGTTGGCCTTATTTCATTAAATTCTTTCTGTAAGTGAAGAATTTTCTATATCCTTCTTTAAAACTTAAACAGCCTCTACAGAAAAAATGGGTCATGACCATCCAAAATTGGCTGAGGTTACGGTGTTGGAAGTGTATGCTAGTACAGAACTGTAGATCTCTTAAACATGTGCTTGGACTTCTGATCATTGTACCTAATCATACGTGATTGATCCATAGGATTGATCCATGGTTGCCCTGAGCTTAGGAAGCCCCAACAACTGTGGTCTTCTTGCTGTTCCTGGAACCTGTCGTGGTCATGCCAATTTCAAGGGCTTTCACACTGGTCCTTCTTCCTGAAACTCAAAAATTAAGTTCTTCCATTTATTCTGTCATTTATTATGTGCACCTGGATGAGTCAATGCTGCAGGAAAACAAACATGGTCCTGGTGCTCATGAAACTTGCAGTCTGCTGGGGAAGACAAGACTTTAATCAAATAATCATATCAATGAGTGGAGCTGTGACAAGAGCTACCCAGTGAAGTGAGGCCCACACATTGGATTAGAGAGCTGTTAGGGAATAGTATGCAGTTTCAGGCTTTCAATCATTTTTGACCTGCAAAATAAAAAAGCAGTTGATTAGGTTGAACTTAATGTTTGACCCTGAAGTTACAGAAGGTTCCTGGACAGAGAAGAATGTGATGGGAATGGTATTTAAGAAGTTAAGTTTGGCCGGTGTAGTGAATCACACCTGTAATGTTAGCATTCTGGGAGACCTCTCTGGGAGACCGAGAAGGCAGATTGCCTGAGCTCCGGAGTTCAAGACCAGCTTGAGATCCTGTCTCTATCTAAAAAAAAAAAAATAGAAAAATACAGAAAAACTAGGCAGCGTTGTGGTGGGTGGTGGCAGACCCAGCATATCAGGAGGCTGAGGCAAGGGGATCAGTTGAGCCCAGGAGTTTGAACTTACTGTGAGGTAGGGTGCCACTACACTCTACCCAGGGCACAGAATGAGATTTTGCCTCAAATAAAAATAAAAACCACGTTGATTTTGGGTACCTTAGTGGAGCTTTTCAGGAACACCTCTGTAACAGAAAATGAGGTGTATTGCTTTAGTGAAATTACTGGTTAGAATTTAAAATGTCTGGCAGTGGGAATCCACAGTATTAACAAGTGACTACACTGATTAAAATAGTTATGAGGTATGTACCTGTAAGTGGTTCTAAGTTGGGTTACTCAGAAAATGCTGTATAAATTGGATTAGAAAGCAGCAGCTCTGTCTTTGTTAGGAATTTCACTTGTGCACCTACCTATTTACACCTGAGAGATCCACGGTTTCCTTGACACTAGCACACAGAGATATTTTTCCTGTAATTTCCCAGCAACCGAGAAACCTAGCAATTGAGTACTATACTCAGAGCATTAGGGGACTTGCTTATAGGTGTGACAAGACATGCAAAGCTCACCTTTGAAAAGTGTTTCTTGTGTGACTGTTCTGTAATCTGGAGATGAAATTGGATGGCCCACTATGGGGCAGTGTTCCTGATTCTGAACTGAAGTTGACCATGTTAACATTAGAGACAGCAGGAAAGACGGTGAGCCTGCGGGACCCTTACACCATTTTCACACTGTCAGTTTTTATGGTTTTACTCCTTTGGCTGCTGTTTAACCTCTTGGGACTGCTGTTGGTAATTACATCTCTCCGGCATTAAGAGCTTTTTGCTTTCCTTTTTTCCCTCCAGCCTTTGGGAGGGGTAAACCCAAGGAGGGGGGAGAAGTTTTGCTGTGAATTCTTCAGCCATTTAGTGCAAATTCCTGTAATTACCGGCATTGTGTCTTCTCTGAATGGCACATAATACAGCAGAAGCCATTCCTAATTGAGACCTTACAGGAGGTACAAATCCCCTCTTTGTTCAGCCTGACAAATTAGTGCCAGAAAGTGGCAGGGTCCGAGTGGGAATCAAAGGCAAGAAACACAAAGATGGAACTTAAAGCTACAGTAATAACCCTCTCTTGTCCTGAAGGGAAAAAAGTAATGACCAATGAAAAATGAAGTTTTTTTTTTGTTATAAATTCCCTTGACATGACAGCACCTCCGGGCTGCTCTATTTATTTAGCAAAAGTGATTAAATAGTAATACAACAGGCCTGCCCATTGTTTCCCCGGGTGCCCCCACCTCACAGACCCCTGCTGCCTGGGCTAATTGATTGACAATGAACCTCTGATAAAGAAGTATGTTGTTAGGACCTGGGGTAGGGGGTAGGGGGGCATTTTCCCCCTCTTTGTGTATGAGAGAGAGAGAGAGAATGAATTTCATTTTTGTTTGAATTGCACTGAAGTTTTTCTTTGCCCCACCCCCTCTTTCCTCTCTTCTCTCCCTCTTTGCTCCAGGCTCCACCCCCACCCCCGCCAGCTTTTCAGTAGTTGGTTCCAGCTAGCATTCATAAACAGGTAGAGGGGAGTCAGAACTGTAGTGTAGACTTTTGACAAGTTTATCTTCAGAGCTAACTTCCTCTCTTCCCCTGCTCCCTGAAAGGTTGAACAGGCATGTGAGAAGAGAGAAAAGTGGAAGGGAGCTGATTATTGGTGCTTTAAGGCCAGAAAAGTCTCCCCCGCTTTATTTAGTTTTTCTTATGTGAGAACTGATGTCTGTCTGAAACTTGTCTGTGTACTGATTTTCTCTTGAATTCCTTGCTCAACTTTGTACACTAATAACATGAGATGTTTGAGAGGGGTTGCGGAGTTAAGAAATAAAACCCTGAGTTTTTACTCTCTCTCCTCAGTTCCAAAGAAGCCAACATTGATTATTTGAGGATAAAATCTGGCTGCTTGTAGAGTAACTCAGTACTCCAAGGATGCTGTAAATTGTGGGAAGATGACCAAAGGACTCCAGGCAGATAATTAATAGCTCCTAGTTATATATGCTCAACTAGCTAAGCTGAAGCTAAATCCTTAATTTAACTCTGTAACAGCTGCAAAAACAAATCATTTCAAGCTCCTATGAAAGCAAAATATATTAAGCAAACATTATTGACCTTGTTAATACCACATGGCATTTCATGTGATAAATGAGGGCGTATTTCTGGCAAAGGCCTCTTTTATGACATCATTCAGACATAAAGGGCACCTTTCCCCTAGCAATGCAAGCATCCTTGATAGAAAGTATGGGGTGGTTAATTATTCATTAAGTAGCTGACAGTCTGGAAGAAAGCAACATTTCTGTGTTGGATCTAGTTAGTTCCTTATTGGCCTGGGGTAAATCAGGCAGATTAGCAATTCTTAAGAGAAAGAGAAATTGAATTCTGAACTGATGCTGATTATACATGTGAATCTACATAAAGAAAGATCCGCTGGTTTCTAAATGCCAAAAAGCGTAGTAGAGTATTATGCTCTGGAAAAAAAAGCTCTGGGGGAGCCAAAATCTGTTTTCATTCCCATGTGAAAAATTAGGGAGCCCTTTAGAAGCCAGAGTGCCAGATCTTCTAAGAAGACGAGAGATGGAAACAAACAAACAAAAAAAATTGACTTTCCTTTATGTCTCTAAATATTATCTTTACTACTATTTTCTTTTCTCTTTTTTTTATGTAGAGACAGAGTCTCACTTTATCACCCTCAGTAGAGTGCCGTGGCGTCACACAGCTCACAGCAACCTCCACTCATGGGCTTAGGCGATTCTCTTGCCTCAGCCTCCCAAGTAGCTGGGACTACGGCGCCCACCACAACGCCTGGCTATTTTTCTGTTTTTTGCAGTTCGGCTGAGGCCGGGTTTGAACCCGCCACCTTTGGTATATGGGACCAGCACCCTACTCTATGAACCACAGGCGCCGCCCTTTACTACTATTTTCAAATCTGTCGCCCACTTGGTGGAAATAAGGTGAAGATTTATTTGAGTTAAGGAATAAGGAGGTGGCCAGTTGGAGGTGGAAAAGAGTGAAGAAAAACTCAGATGCGCCTCCCAAGACATACAAACAAACAGCTTGGATAAATGAGAATTATTCCCGCTGTTGTTTTCTTCTCATATGGCATTGTCGAAGTCATTTTGTCATTGAGTGTTTTGGATGGTTGTTTCAATTCCTAGGGGGGTTTTGGTGCTAAAGGGCTGAATTTTATTTTCCCAGCCCTGAATAAACCACCAGAAGGCTTGCTGAAAGTAAAAATCATTGAGCGGAGTTGTAGTGGAGGGTCCCTTTCAGCAAGGATTTATGAAACCCCTTGTGTGTGCCACATATGCTCTGCCAGGTAACTTGGAATATGCAAGTAGGAATGAGGTGGAAGCTGTGTTCTCCAAAGACTTACAGGGCTCCACCCCCCACCAAGGGTATATGTAGGGCTTGAAGGGGGTGAACAAGAAAATGGGACTGGCTGACCAGGGGCCAAGCCATCCTGGCCACTGGCTTGAAGACCCACTGTCTTTGCTTACATCAGGGATCCTTGTTCTAGAAAATTTGAAAACTAAAGTGGTCCCTTACTCCCGATCCCATTTTAAACTTTGTCTTTGTCTTTTCTACAGAATTAAACTCAGGAAAAAGATCTCTTTGGCTTTTACTGCCATCTATCAAACATAAAACTTGAGTTTTTGTTGTGTGTTCATCATGTAGTAGACTCTATGGGAGATATAAGAGAAGTGTACTTGTGGTCTGGAACCCCTGGGACTTTATAGTTTGGCTGAGGACGCACATGGAAAAGGAAGGATGCTAGATAATTAGGGCAGATCCATACTGTATAGCACGTAGTATTCAGAAAAGTGTTTGGCAAAACCCTCAAGACAGAGAAACTCAGATTAACAGAGATTATAGTATGTGTGTTGTTCTGTGAATTATATTGGCAGTTTCACCCAAGAATTATTGACTATTGGACCCCTTTCAGTCTGGGTTGTCAATAAAGGTACATGATGGTAATGAGAAGAAGCATAATTTAGTAATTAAGAGCAAGACTGCCTAGGTTTCCAGATCTGCTGCTCACTAGCTGTGTGACTGAGCAAATTACTTAACCTCTCTTTACCTCCTTATCTCAGATGTGAGAAGATAATCGTATCTACTTTATTAGTTTTTAGTGAGAATAAATTGAGTTAAAAGGTCTTACAATAGTAGCTGGCACATAGTAAGTGCTACATAAAGGTTAACTATTAGTATTTGCCCCCACATGACAATAATAATTACCTGGATAAAGATATCATAGGCATACTTACCAAATTTGCAGCTATCACAAAACTAGGTTGGACAACTAGGTAAGATGTTGAATGACAGAATTGAGATTCTGAAACACAAGCCAGAGGAATAGAACAAAATAAACATGATGAGATTTATTTGGCAGGGATAAATAAGTCATCTTCTACTTATACTCAGCAAATTAACCCCGGCAGTAGAAAGAGGACAGAGGTAACTTGAGCCAATGGCAGCCCATGGGGGCGTACAAATGAGGCAATCGGGAAGCCAGCGTTTGTGGTGCCATAGCTACATCAAAAAGCATTCACCAAACAGGTCCAGAAAGAAGAGATAATATCTTCACTGTGCTCTGCCCTGGCCAGACTACATCTGGAAATTTGAGGTATGGATGGTGCTTTTTAAGATTAAACATGGACAAAAAAAAAAAAAGATTAAACATCAACATCTATTAAGATAATGAAGGACTAAAATCTGTAGCATATAGATAAATGTGACCCAGAATAGGGAGGACACAGGTCTTAGCTCCGTACACTTGCAGGGAAGAGAAAATAGGCTTATTCTGTGTAATTCATTGGACCAATATAACAAATACCCAGAGTGGATAGGATTTTCCTTACTTAAGAAAAGTCAATGGCTGTGGGCGAAAATGAGTAGAATGGTAAGAGGCTTGGTCAATGAAAGTGGAAAATGGAATTTTGACATCAAGACAACTCACTTGTCTGATGCAGATTTTTCTTGTCTGTAAGATAAAGAGATTTATTCATTCGGCCTTTCTGCAGATGTTTATTGGTGCCCTCCTATGCGCTAACTGCTATGCTTTCTGCATGGTGAATAAGACAATCCTATTATGTGTCCTCATGGAACTTGAAGATGGGAAACCAGGCAAATAAGTAATTATAACACACAGTGAAACTCAGAGGTCTTAGACTTTCCTTCCAACTCTTCCATCTCTGCCATATTTTAGAGAGAATGGCTTTGCTGTATGTGGTCTCTTTTATCTCTTATTTCGTGATTCTTTCAATGTCTATAGAAGATTAGAGAAAATGAGATTAATGTGGTCCTCCATTTAAAGCTCACTTAATAAGTAATACCTTTTTCCTTTGAGGAAGAGAATTTAAACCAGTAAAAATATCAGTTGTCTAAGAAGAGAGGAGATAGGAATCCTTTTCCTGACTCTGATGTCTATCATTAAATAATTATTTTACTTTTTATCCTTTTTTGCAGTCTTAAGTTTCTAGGTCCAGGAAATACTTTTTTAAAAAAATACATGTAGAAGAAGAATATGCATACACACTGAAATAGTAATGTGAGTCTATGGAAGAAGAAGAATGTTATATAATTTGTGTTTTAAACTATTTCACATCCTAAGATTCAAAGATATTTGATCACTTTATATAAGTAGGCCGTTTGATTTTATAGGATATAAATTTGCTTTTTTGATTTATTCCTGGTATTCTCATCATAGAAGTCACATGTTGGTCTTTGATATGTTTCAGAAGAATAAAATCATTTTGAATTTCAGAAGATAGAGATCTTTTGATAGACCTTCCTGAACTTCATAGACCATAGCTGTGCTGTCTTTTTTTTTTTTTAAAGCCGTTCATTTCTCCTAGTCTTTGTTGCTATACTTTGGTCTGGAAAGTTCTTGTCCCTTTTTGTAGCTTCCTTTTTGGTTAACATTGTTCTCATCTTGTGTTCATTTCCGGCTTAACTTCTAAAGAAAGTGTTAATATACTATTAGGCTCCATATTGACTTCAAAGTTTTTATTTATTGACCTTTTACTGGGAGAGAAACTGGTCTAGGTATGATTTTAGGATAAACTCTGGTAAGTGAAGCGTCTCCTTATTTTCTAGCTACTTTCCTTGAAAAACTAAGCTTTTCATGGACTCTAAGAGTAAGAGCTTCTTAAGAGGTTTTCTAAAATCCATTACGCTGCCTAAAGGCAGAAACATACTTAAGTGAAAAACTTGCTATTTTAAAATACATCTCTGGGTAAGGAAATCTCGTAAGATAGCAGCACTAATTTATTTATTTGCACTAATTTATTTGTATTTTCATCTAATTATGCATTTATTCAATAAACATGAGCCACATACAGTCCCAGGAATTGAGGTGTGGGGGTAAACAAAAAGTTAATGCCTGTATGTGTGGCTGTTTACCCTAAACTTTGAAACATACTAACACAGAAAATGTTTTAATTAAATCACATTAATATAAAACAGAGAACATAGGAGTCCCTTCCTTGATTCAGATGAAAACTAGAGCAGGTCTGCAAAGCAGCAAGCCCTGACATGAGCCCTGGGAGCAGGGCTGACAGCTGATGCTTGAACATGTTGGTTATGCTTCTGGATACAGTTCTGTGTTGTACTTTTGTTAAAGACTTCTGGGTGTAGAAAATCTTTTACACCCTTGTTTCCCAAACCTTTCTTTTTTTTTTTTTTTTTGAGACAGAGCCTCAAGCTGTCCCCCTGGATAGAGTGCTATGGCATCACAGCTCACAGCAACCTCCAATTCCTGGGCTCAAGCGAGTCTCTTGCCTCTGCCTCCCAAGTAGCTGAGACTACAGGCGCCCACCACAACGCCCGGCCATTTTTTGGTTGCAGCCGTCATTGTTTGGCGGGCCCGGGCTGGATTCGAACCTGCCAGCTCAGGTGTACGTGGCTGGCGCCTTAGCCCACTGAGCCACAGGCGCCGAGCCTCCCAAACCTTTCTTGACCACCTTCCTCTCCTTCCCCTGCTTCAGTAGCCCAGGGACAATTGAACATTCCTCCTTTGTGACCCAGACCCACCCCTGCTCCCATGGACTCCTATCGTGGGCATGACTTCTTGTCTCACTTTACTGAGGGCAGGCCCCTGCACCGATATGTCTATCCCAGGATCTCTCAAAGTGTGGCTTGAGTGCACACTTTGCATCAAAATCGTGAATGTGATATGGGGTGGGGTGCATGGACTCTTCCTAAGACCAGTCCAAGTCAGAATCTCTGGGATTTTTGTTTGCAGCCGTCATTATTGTTGTTTGGCGGGCCCCGGGCTGGATTTGAACCTGCCAGCTCAGGTGTATGTGGCTGGCGCCTTAGCTGCTTGAGCCACAGGCGCCAAGCCAAGAATCTCAGGGATTTTTAACAAATTTCCCAATTGATTTGAATGCAGAAAAAGTTTGAGAAATCACTGGTTAAGCCTAAAGAATGTTTTTAGTGAATGAATCAAGCCATACTTCTGTTTTCTCTAGATTATATAAGTACATTTTCCTTTAACTATTTCTTCTACATATGTTCAACATTTTAGCCATTGAGGGATTAATCTGCTGAAACATCTTGAGGTTTCTGTGTCTTCCTTACATTATGGAGACTTCAGTGGTGTTATAATAGGGTTCTACCTAGTAATGAGTATGAAAAGAGGGAGGGCTTAGTTCAAATTCCTTACCTACATTCTGGCTTCCTTTTTATTTATTTTATTTATTTATTTTTTTTTTAATACATGTATTTTATTATTCTTCATTACATTATTTCCCCCCCACCCCCACCCCTCAGTGGTAAGACAGAATTGATTTACAGAAAAGAATACAGAAAACACTAAAGCTCCTGGTAGAGGGAGAGAATTCAA
>CAUYRH010155432.1:0-29939 GCA_963574655.1 Perodicticus potto | reverse complement strand
CAGAACGCCTATCAACTCTATCACTTAATCTTATCTCTGTGAAGAGTTAAGTTGAGTTGAGTAGATTAAAAAACACAACTGAAGTATCTTCTGTTTCTAGAAAATTCATTTGACCCACAAGGACTCACACAGACTAAGGGTGGAAGTATGAAATAATACATTCCACACAAACAGAAACCAAAAAAGAGCAGGTATAGCCATTACCATATAAGATAGAATTGATGCTAAGCCATTAAAGGTAGAGAGGGTCACTATATAATGGCAAAGGGAGTAATTCAGCAAGAAGACATAAAACCCCTAAATATATGTGCACCCAACACAGGAACTCCTGATATATAGAGTATATTGTACTAGAGCTAAGAATGGAAGTAAAGAGTAGCACCATGGTTAACATAAACTTCAACAAGTAACTGTGGACAAATCATCAAAGTGTAAAAAAACGAAATACTGAACTTAAATTGGATTCTAGAGAAAATGAGCCAAATAGATATTTACAGACCATTCTACCCCAAAACTACTGAATATACATTGTTTTCATCAGTAAATGAGAAATTTTCTAAGACTGATTATACCTTAAGCCAGAAAACAGATCTTGGCAATTTCAGAAATAATCAAAATCATACCATGTATATTCTGAAGCCACAGTGAAATAAAATTAGAAATCAATTATAAGATAAACACTCAATTCTACACGAAGTCATGGGGATTAAACAACCTGCTGCCAAATGATTATTGGGTAAAAAATGAAATTAAGATGGAAATCTAAAGATTCCTTGAACTAGGCACAAAGATGACACAATCAAAATACATGATTCAGCAAAGCATTCCTTATAGGAAAATTCACAGCCTTAAATGCCCATATCAGACATACAGAAGATCACAAAGTAAAATACTAATGTCAAAACTAAAGTAGCTAGAAAACGAAGAAGAAAACACACAAAATTCAAAGCAGAACTAAATATAATGAACAAAAATACAAAGGATGAATTAAACAGAATGTTGACTCTTCAAAAAGGTAAATGAAGGAAGACATCGCCTTTGTAGCCCCTTGTGGTGAGACAGGGGAGAAAGATCTCCAGCCACTTCTGATTGGGGTCCCCTCCCCAGAAACTTAACTTCGAGGAAACATGGAAGCAGAGGGAGACTCCAGGAGTCAATGAAGACATTGGGAGCAGTGGAGAACCAGCACATAAGTCGAGCACTTGTGTGCTTAAAGAGGCAATGTTCAGCCAGTTCTGTGGTGGTTTTTAGAAAGAGAAGGCATATCCTACAGGCTTTTTTTTTTTTCTTAACCAGGGAACACTTGATGCAGTTACCTTGGGAGAACTTAGGTAAGAAGTGATCTTAAACACCTCCCAAGGGCTGGGATTGAGCCACTAGGTGTAGCAGAGCTCTCATTGTTTGGTTAATAGCCTGGTGCAGCCATTGTGGGACAGCATCCTGAGAGAAACAGCCCTCAGGGACCTAGTGCAAGGCAAGTTCTGGTGTGACTGATGTGCAGGCAGAATGGGGACTGAAGAATCCATTCTTGATAAGGGAAAACACCCCCAGAAAAAGGGAAAATTTGAAAAGTAAACTGAGTATGTCAGAACAAAGGAAAGTTAGCTATCTTACTTTTATACCAGCTGTAGCTAAATTTCTTATCTGAGCAAGTTTCCTGATTGTCCTAAAACTCTTGTGTATTGGGTATACAGCTTACTAACACTCCTGTTGGGTCTGTAAACACTCTGAAGGAATAAGGGCCACAGAAGATGTTCTGGCAAGGCCAGGAGATATATATTAACTAGGCCATTTCCTTCCCAGTAAACAGTCAAAGCAAATACCCATTGTGGAGATTTGTATTCGGCAGGGGCAGAGATTAAGGGAATAGCTGCAGCCCTGAAGTATAGGTAGGAGGGCTTATATCTCTTATGGCAGAGGAAGATCCTCTGTGGTGGTGATGAGAGGAAAGTTCCTTTCTCCTACCAATTCTTCAGAGGAGATTGATGCTAGTGGCATTTTACTCCATAGTGAACTAGCGGAGATTAACACCTCCCTAGGAACCTATGTGTGTGACCTCAGATAGGAGGCTGCCTCCACACAAGGCTTAAGCTCTGGATTTCTCAAGGCTGCTCAGATCTTTAATGTTAATGATTATAGAAACAATATGAGCTAATATGTTCATGCACAGAATCTGTTGGCATCTTTGTTCCCTTTTTCAGCTTACCCTCTGGGCTAATGAACAAATAGCCTTCAATAAAATCTGAGTGGAAATGACACTCGGGCCACCATCAGAATCTCACATGCAGGCATTCGTTCTCTGGGTTCCTACCATTGAAAATTCTATTCTGTGTGTCTTGTTTCTTTCTTGTTGTTTCTAACCTTATATTTCTTCTATCAGTCACTGCCAAATCCACAGGTCTTAATGGACCCTGCACCCGGGGTGGGATCCTGGCATGCTGAGCTGGGCAGCCATATATGGGGAGACTTAAGAGAAACATGATTTCCTGGAAAAGCCAATGTATGACCAAGGGACACTGTTTGGAAAGGTGAGGTGTGCTTATTAAGTAGGCTGATGAGAACTTCAGTCTCACAACCCTGCCAGGATTGGGGGCAAAGGAATAAAAAAGACATGACCAGGTCTACTCAACAACATAAAGGCTTCCTGCCTCCACATTATATTATCATATTTGCTTCTTGATTAGCATCTCATACCCCAGAATGTCACCTCTAGTCTAGGCAGTATAAGACAATATAGACAATATTCTTTTTTTTTTTTAACCATTTTTTCCTACTTGGTTTTACTTTATTTTTGGTATTTATAGTTATTATTTTTTCTTCCTTCAATAGTTAGACTCCACTTTTGCTATAGTTTCTTTGCTCCTTTTATTGTTGTTGTTATGAAAGTTTTTCGATTTATTCCTTCAAGGTTTTTTGTTTCTTTGTTTTATTTTTGTTTTTCCATTTTTATTTTGTTTTTTTACATTTTTATTTTACAGTATTCAATGATAAAGTCTCCATTTTTGCTACAGTTTTTAGAGATCATTTATTCTTTCTTTCATTTCTATTTCTCTCCCTTTCTCTCTTTTTGTAAACATTTTTCTACTTTTCTTATCTTTCTTAAAATTTTTCTCAAATAAAAATCAAGATACACCACTCTTTTTGACATCTTATATATTCTTATTTTCAAATTTATATATACTTTGTATTATTATTTTATTTTTTTATAATCTGTCAATCTGTATTCCATTTACAGGACACAGCCTAACTTTGAGGCCTTGGCTAGGGTGCCACAGCATTAGCCTGGCTCAAGACCTTGATCCCACATTGTACAGGGTCCTTTTGGCTTGGGCCTTTGTAAAAATATTGGTAGATGCCTACAGTGACATAATTCTGTATTTTTTCTTCTCTCTTTTGTGGAGGCAGAGTCTTGTTGCTGCTCAGGATAATAATGAGCTCCTGACGTCAAGGGGCCCACCCAGCTCAGCACCCCCAAAAGGCCAGAAATTGCCAGTGTGGATCAAAACATGCTACTAAATACTACTACTCCTCTTGTCTCTCTTTTTATATTCTCCTCTTCTTTTTAAAATATTTCATTTTACTCCCCTTTTTCTATTTTCTTTTTCTATGTTTTGCCCTTTAGTGCTCTTCACTCTTCTCTTCCTTTTGGTCCTACATCAACACCTAAGCACAGAGAAAAGGTAACATACAGAGAAGGAGGAAAAGAAAACCAGAAGAAGGGGAAGGTAATGGACAAAAAGAAAACACTCATGAGGAGAACCCAAGAGACAAATATGGTCAACATGTAAAACCAGAGCAGAGCAACCTCTCTATGGGATCATGTGGTAGCCTACACAGAGAATTCCATTTAAAAGAAATTATAGAAATGCCAGAAAGCGAATTTAAAATATAGATGATAACAATAATGAAGGTAGTTTCTGGCAAAGTGAAAAATAACCAAAAGGAAATCCAAAAATAGAACCAAATAAGGCATGAAAGATACAAAGAAGATAGATGGAATATAGCAGAGCTTAAGGAATTGAAGAAGTAAATCAGGGAACTTAAGATACAGTAGAAAGTATCAATAACAGATTAGACCATGGAGATAAAGAATCTCAGCACTATAGGATAAAGCTCTTGAGCTAACACAGGCAGCTAAAGAGGCAGAAGAAGGAGAGAGAAAGCATAACATTCACTCAGAGAATTCTGAGACTTCACAAAGCATTCAAATATATGAATTATAAGTATCCCAGAAGGAGCAGAAGAATGTCCCAAAGGAATGGAAACCCTACTAGAGGATATCATAAATAAAGTTTTTTCAAGTATCACCAAAAAATACAACACATTCTTTTCAGAGGTATATCGCACTCCACATCATCTTAACTCAAACAAAGATTCTTCAAGACACATTCTTATTAACCTGTCCAAAGTCAAGAAAAAAGAAAAAATTCTGCAAGCAACCAGGGGTAAACACCAATTGATCTACAGGGGTAAATCCATCAGGAATACAGTTGACTTCTCACTTGACACTTTCTAAGCTAGTAAAGAATGGTCATCTATGTTTAACCTTCTTTAACAAACAAATTTTCAGCCCAGAATTATCCTGCTAAGCTAGGATTAAAAATTGACAGAGAAATCAAATCTTTCACTGATATGCAACATTGAGGAAAATTGCTACAATAAAACTAGCTCTAAAAGAAATATGTAGATGTATTTTACACACTGAACATCACAATGGACCACCAGCAAAATAAACACCCAGAAACTAAAGAATAAACCTAGCTTTCACAATAACACAAAGGATAAAACTAAGCATGACTTTAACAAAATAAGATGAATAGAAATCCACTACAATTATCAGTCATCCCAGTAAGTGATGATGGCTTGAATTCCCCCCAAAGAAGCACAGGCTGGCAGAATGGATAAAAAAAGCACAAGCCTTTCATATGCTGTCTCCAGGAAACACACCTAGCCTCAAAGGACACCAAGACTCAAGGTAGTAAATGAATGGAAAATTTTCACTAGATTGTTTTTCACAGTTCAATTTATAATTACTAAAATGTGGAGACCACCTAACTCCCCACCAACTCAGGAATGGATTAACAAAGTGTGATATGTATACATACACACACATACACACACGCACACACATATACACCATGGAATACTATTCAGTCATTTAAAAAAGATAGAGAATTTACATCTTTTGTATTAAGATGCATTGAGTTAATACATTACCACATTCTTCTTAGTGATGTATCACGAGCATGGAGAAGCAAGAATCCAATGCATTCAATACAAATATAAAGTGAGTAGATGATCTAATACAAGACCACATGAGAGAAAAATTCAAATTTATTCAAAGTGGAGGGGTGGGGGAATAAGGGAACAGAGACAGGGAAGGAGGGAGGGAAATGGGTGTGTTCCCACTTAATAGGTACAGTGTCAGAGTGTATGGCACGCCTCTTGGAGTTGGTACACAATTATATGAGAGACTCTACCTAACAAAGACAAACATTGCAACCTAATTCATTGTACCTTCAAATTAACCTGAAACAATAAACAAAAGGTAAATGAAAGTAATAAATCTTTTCCTATGCTAACCAGGATTAAAAGAAAATAACTCAAATAAGGTCAATCATAAATGAAATAGAAGATATTGCAAGTGATACCACAAAATCACAAAAACATCATTTGTGAGTATTATGGCAATCTCTACACACACAAACTGGAAAATGTAGAGGAAATGGACAAGTTCCTGGAAACACATAACTTCCAAGATACAATTTGGAATAAATAGATTTCTCAAGCAAACAAATAATGAGCAGCTAGATCAAAGACCTGAAAAAATAAAAATAAAACTTACAACAACAAAAACAGCAAAAATTCTTCAGGCCATATGTATTCACAGTTGAACTCTACCAGATCCACACAAAAGAGCTGGGACTGATAGTACAGAAGTTATGTTTAAACTTTGATAATTAGGGAATTTTCCTCCCCTCCCTTATGAAGCCATTATCACCTTAATACCAAAACCAGGAAATGAAGAAAAACAGGGAGAAAACTAAAAACCAGTATCTCTTATGCATATACTATGTAGATATAAAAATCCTCAGTAAAATACTAGCAAACAAAGTTCAATATTGGTTCAAAGAAATAATTCAGCACAATAAAGTGTGCTTCAGCCCAGGGATACAAGGATGATATAACATAAACAACATAAACAAATATGATTCGCCACATAAACAGAAGCAAAACCAAAAATCATACAATCATCTCAATAAATATCAAAAAAGCATTTGACGTGATGTCTCCTGACTTATTTTTATTTCTAAGTAATGTATTGGCTATTCGAGGTTTTTCTGATTCCGTATAAAACAAAGCACTATTTTTTTCAGTTTCTTTTAAGTATGACATTGGTGCTTTGATAGAGATTGCATTAAATCTGTAGACTGCTTTTGGAAGGATAGACATTTTAACAATGTTGATTCTTCCCTGCCATGAGCATGGCACATTTTTCATTTGTTAACATCTTCAGCTATTTATTTTCTCAGGGTTTCATAGTTCTCATTATAGAGATCATTCATTTACTTTGTTAGATAAATTCCCAGGTATTTCATATTCTTTGGCACTACTATAAAAGGGATAGAGTCTTTTACTATGTTTCAGTTTGACTATTGTTGGTATATATAAAACCTACAGATTTGTAAGTATTTAAATTGTGTCCTGAAAATTTTGCAATCCTAACCACCATAGTTCTGTGATTAGAGTTAGTGTCTTAGAAGAAGAAGGTAATTAAAGTTCAATGAAGAAATAAGAGTAAGGTTTTAATTTGATATGACTGATGTCCTTATACAAAGAGGAAAAGACACCAGATCTTTTCCTCTCTCCTCTCTCTCTCTGTCTCTCATTCTTCTCACTCCCACTCTATGTCTATTTCTGACTCCATTTACTCACAAAGGAAAAACTACAAGAGGACGCAATGAGAATGTGCTATTTGCAATAAAGAAGCGAGGTTTCAAGTAGAAAACAATCACGCTGGAAGTTGATCTTTCACTTCAAGCCCTAAGAAAATTAAGAAAATGAATTGCTTTTGTTGAAAATGCATAGTATCTAGGTCTTTTGTTATGCGAGCCCAAGTAAATTTAGAAAAATACTGAGTGAACCCTAATGTAAATTATAGTCTTTGGGTTATTGTGATGTGTCAATAGGTTCATCTGATGTAGTAAATGTACCATCATGGTGTAGCATCTTGATAGTGAGGGAGGTTGCGAATGTGTGGGGGCAAATTTATATGAAAACTCTCTATTATTTCTAGCAGATTTTGCTGAGAATGTAAAACTCATCAAAAAAATAGAATCTCATTTAGAAAAATCAATCCGTTAATGGACCATATTAACAAGAGAAAGAAGACAAAATAACATGTCGTATCAATTCATGCATCAAAAAGTTTCAGAAATTTCAATTCTTATTGATAATAAAACTTCTAAGCAACCTTAAAATAATAGGATGTACACATGTCTAGTCTAATCTCTTCTATCCAACATAGTGCGTGGAATTCTTGCTCATTCAATTAAGCAAATTGAAGGGATAAATTAAATGTACAATGGAAATAAATAAATAAAACTCTCTTTATTTAAAGACAACATAACTGCATAGGTAGAAATATCAAAGAAGGTACTCAAAAGCTCATAGAACTCATAAAATATTTTAGGAAGACTGCAAGATGCAAAGCCAAACCAATAACAATTATATTTCCATAAAGTGTAAAGAAAAATTGAAAATTAAATAAAAATCATGTAATTAAAATTATAATAGTTTCTTAAATAACTGAGATAATTAGATAAAAATTTAACAGTATTTGAAGGCCTTGCATATTTAAAGATATGAAAAACATCCTAAATAGAGACACAAATCAGCCTTACAGATGAATTAAAGGAATCATTATATTTAAGGTTTAATTCTTTCCACATTAATTTATATACCTAACAAGATTTCATTGAAAACTCTAGTAGAATTTTTATAGGTATAGGAAAATCATTTCTAAAATTTATTCGGAAAGGCAAATAATTAGAATTATCAAAACAAAATTTTTTAAAAAGAGCAAATTTGAATGTTTCATACTACCTGATTGTTAATTTTATTTTTACATTCATTTCTTATTTCAATAAAATTAGGGGTACAAGTGGTTTTTATTTGCCATAGATGGATTATATAGTGGCAAACTATGGGATTTTAGTGCACCCATCATAAGAATAGTGCCCCTTGTCCCTAATAGGCAATTTTTCTTCCCTCATTCCTCTTTCATGTTCACCCCCTTCAGATTCTCCAATATCCATTTTACTATTCTGCATGCATCTACATCCACATAACTTATGATTGAGATATGTAATATTTGATTTCTTGTTCCTGAGATAATTCACATTGTATAATGGCCTCCATTTTCCCCCAAGTTGCTGCAAAACTCATTTCATTTTTTATAGTTGAGTAGTATTCCATGGTGTGAATATACATCATATACTTTATCCACTTACCAGCTGATTGGCACTCAGGTTAATTCCATACATTTGGGTTATCAGTCTATTCTGTGATAAATATGCAAGTGCAGGTGTCTATTTTATATAATTTTTTTTATTATTTAACTAGGTACTCATACTGTTTTTCTCACTTAAAAAATTGGCAGAACTAGTGCCAAATACTGGAAGCTGCTAAAATCAGAGGTGAGCGTTTAGTACATTAGAGATACATTTATGCAGACAGACACCAAGTGGAATAAGATATAAGAATATTTTAGAATCATATGACTTTTAGCTGAATTTATTGGTGAAGGTCTTTCCAGAATAAATATGATACACAAAGACGTTTTTTCAAGTGCAAAAATTTCAGTAAAAGCTTACACAGTATACAAAAAGAGAGAAAAATGGCTCAATCAGATGAAGAAATGACATTCAGAAAGCTGACTTTAAAGAAATACAAATTTGTGAGTTGTCTGACAATGAATTTAAAATAACTATCAATTATATTAAATGAACTAAAAACAAATAATATAGACAATTAAAATTAGAAAAGCTATGCACAAAAGTGAAAATATCAGCAAAGATATAAAATCTTTAAAAAATAGTCAAGAAAATTCTGGATCTGGAAAATATAAACACTGAAATTAAAAATTAACTGGAAGACTTTAATAGCAGAACTAATCAAGTAAGAGAAAAAGTCAGTGGGTTTGAAGGTTGATAATTTGTTTGAAATTATTGAGCCACAGGATTAAAAAGGAAAAAAAATAGAATTAAGGAAAAACACAAAGGGCCAAAGGGACTTACATAACACAATAACAAATGACACGATACACAATATTAATTTCTGAAGGAGAAAGGAGTGACAAATTGAAGGAGACTATATTTGAAGAAATGTTACCTAAAAACTTCACAAGTATAAGAAATGAAATCAAAGCATAGATTCAAAAAGTCTAGGAAGGTAACTGCAAAAAAAGAAACACCAACAACTATAACACATTATAATAAAACTTTATAAAGTCAAAGACAAAGAAAGGATCATCAAAACAGCATGAGACTACTGTAAAAGGAATACTGTACTTCACTATTTTTTCAGTTTGACTATTGTTGATCTATATTAAAGTTACTGATTTGTAAGTATTGATGTTGTATCCAGAGACACTTCTGTATTCCTTGATCAGTTATAAGAGTTTTGGGATGAACCCAATCACTTATTGTCATTCAATCTTTGATAAGACTATAAAAAGCATAAACTAGGGGAAGATTCCCTATTTAACAAATGGTGCTGGATGAATTGGCTGGTGACATGTAGAAGACTGAACTGGACCCTCACCTTTTACCATTAACAAAAATGTATTCTCACTAGATAAAACATTTAAACTTAAGACATTAAACTATAAATATTCTTGGAGAAAGAGTAGGGGAAACAGTTGAAGAAATTGGCCTGGGAGAATATTTTATGAGGAGGACCCCTGGACAATTGAAGCAACACCAAAAATATACTACTGGGATATGATCAAACTAAAAAGCTTCTGCACAGCCAAGAACACAGTAAGTAAAGCAAGAAGACAGCCCTGAGAATGGGAGGAGATATTTGCAGGTTGTATTTCTGACAAAGGTTTGATAACCAGAATCCACAGAGAACTCAAACTGATTAATGTTTACATGGATGGAGTTGAAATGTATTATTCTTAGTAAAGTGTCTCAAGATTGGAAGAAAAAGTATCCAATGTACTCAGTACTATTATGAAACCAATATATAATCACCCACCCTGTCATATGAATGATAAAACACAACTATAGCCCAGAATGAAGGAGGGAAGAGGAAGGTGAGGGTAGGGGAGAGGCCAGGTGGAGGGAGAGGAATCGGTAGGACCTCACCTATTGTGCACAATGTTAAATCTATTAAGGGTAGAGTATAAATGTCTTAATGCCACAATTAAGTAAGGGAGGCAAAGGCTGTGTTAACCATTCTGATGTAAGTATTCCAAATTGTATATGAAATCAGCACATTGTACCCCATAAATGCATTGATGTACAGTTATGCTTTAAATAAAAAAAAAGTTAAAAAAGGATGATAATTTTTTTTAATCAAACACAGCAGTGCTTTCCTATTATGATAACACTCATTTTCATAATTAAAAAATTACCAGCTGTGGTGGCACCTGTGGCTCAGCGGGTAGGGTGCCAGCCCCATATACCAAGGGTGGCAGATTCAAACCCGGCCCCAGCCAAAAACTGCAAAAAAAGAAATTTGCACCTAAAAACTTTAGAAGGAAACCACCTTAACATAATAAAGGCAATTTATAAAAATCCCTCAGCTAATATCACACTCGATAGTAGAAAGAGTAAAATATTTTCCTCTCAGATCATGAAAAAGGCAAAGATATTCACTCTTAACTCCCCTGTACAACATGATATTGGACATTTTAAAATGGAGAAATTAACAAGAAAGGAAATAAAGATGGCATCTAATTTGGAATAGAGTCCATTCTTTTTGTTTGTTGATGATACAGTCTAATATGTGCAAAACACTAAAGATTCAATACCAATATGTACCTCATAAATATATACAAATATTTTGCAGCCAATACAATTAAAATGGTTTATAAAAAAAAGACCAAAGTCTTTAGATAGTTATTTCTCAAAAGATTATATAGATGGTAAAAATAAATATTAAAAAATGAGGGCAGTGCCTATGGCTCAGTGAGTAGGGTGGTGGCCCCATATACCAAGTGTGGTGAGTTCAAACCCAGCACCGGCCAAACTGTAACAACAAGAAAAAATAGCCGGGTGTTGTGACTGGCAACTGTAGTCCCAGCTACTCAGGAGGCTGAGGCAAGAGAACCTCCTAAGACCCAAAGCTGGAGGCTGCTGTGAGCTGTGAAATCATCGCACTTGACTGAGGGTGATGGAGTGAGACTCTGTCTCTAAAATAAATAAAAGAATAAAAATAAAAAATGAGGGAAGGGGAGGAGATAAGATGACCAGAGGCTCCCGTCCAGAGGGAGAGATAATGGTCAGAATCATCCCAATAAATCTCAAGGTTGGGAGCTGAGCTGAGAGAGAAGATTGAGGCAAGGTGTGACACCAAAGAAACAAACTTCAGGAATAAAACCTATCCCAGAGTGTCCATCCCCTCCCCAAACAGTGACTCGCTGTGTGCTCTCCGCAAGCAAGCAATGAACAGAAGACCTCTTGTTTCACCCCACAGAAGAGAGCACTTGATACCAAGACTCCATCTCCACAGAGATCCCACCATGAGCCTGGACATTCTCTCACCCAGCATAAAAAGTGAACAAATATTTTCCCCACCATTCTGAACTCCCAGTCCACCCTTTCCCCTTTGCCTGGCAGTCTAGAGGCCTGTACCCTTCAGAGCCCGGAGTGTCTGGTGGTTCCTTGCAAATAGGCCATGGAGCATCTGTGCTGAAACTGTAACTCGAGAGAAAGTGAGGAGATGCAGTTGGAGGGGACTGATCCAATGCCAAAAATGTATGTGGCAGGAGGAGCAGCAGCAGAAGCATGGGCAGTGTACATGGTGACCCACCACAGAGGCAATGGTGGTGCGGCAACCAATGCAGTTGGTCACGGCCTATCGGCAATGACAGTGGTGCACTCACTCCAGGGTCAAATTTTGGAGAGACACCTCCTTGATTATGTAGTCCACAGAAGGGAGCTGGACCTCAACATGCAGGGGTTCCAGATAAGAAGTGGAGCTGGGGCAGAGGCATGGAATCTGTGGGAGAGAAATACACCCTGTGAAGGTAACCACCTGCTTGGGACAGACTCTGGTAGAACACTCCCCAGTTTCCATTGAGCAGCAAAGAGAGACATCTTGAGCTCCTCCTGCTTCATGGTGGCAGAGTGAAGCAGCCTGGCTGAGGAGGCAAGGACTCCCCTCTGACTCTGGCAGGCACACATCCCTGGCATGTTTGCTCATTGTAGGAAACTGGGCCACAGCCCTGTGGGGTTACCACTAGTGGGGCAGGACTGTGGTATAAGGCAGAGAAGGAGGCTCCAATTCCCCTGGAGTAACTATTTTGCTGGGCAGGAGATCCTAGCTCCATTGAGTGCCAGGTGGAGCCACACTTGAGTTGCCAGTGGATCCCTGCTGTCTGGTTGCTGGAGTCCTTTTGAACTCTCCCAGTTGAACAGTGATTGTGATGTCTGGGACAATTGGTTTGGAAGTCTTGACCTGGGGACCTTCCAAGGCTGAGCCCTGATAGTGTTGTAGTGGAAGGGGCTCAATTTTATCTTCCAGTTGTTTTGGTGGGGGGCAGGGTGTCTAAGTTGCTTGTATCTCTCCCCAGCTGAGATTTCAGCCCAAATCCTCCAACTCACTAGGATTGGATGGAGGTTGGCTGAAAACAAGACAGAGCCACCTAGCCCCACCATACCGATAAGTTCCTCAGAGTCTCTGGCTGCAGTACTGAAAGGGAACGTTGTAAAGCTGTAGGGGAAAAGCCACAGTCATCAGACCCAGCTCTTTCCTAAAGGGCTGGTTAACTACAACTCCTGGAGCCCTCAATCCACTTTCACTCTACCATCTTTACTAAACAAATTGAAAAATAATCAAGGGGTGAGGAACCAGTGGAAAAACTCTGGCAACGTGAATAATCAGAGTATATCAAACCCCCAAGGAATGACAAAGGAGATATAATAGAATGGCTGAAATGTCAGAAATAGAATTCAGAATATGGATGGCTAATAAAATTAATACAATAAAGGAAAAGATGGAAATTTAAATCCAAAGAGTTGTGCAAAAGTTGTCTCAAGAAATCAATGAATTCAAATATAAAATGTCCAATGATATGGACACAATGAGAAAGGAGATAGCAGAGTTCAAGGAAATGGAAAAGCTATTTCAGAAGCTCTAAAATACAGTAGAATCTCTCAGTAATAGATTGAACCAGGTAGAAGAAAGGATCTCTGAAATCGAAGAAAAAGCTGTTGAACGCTCCCAAATGCTCAAAGAGGTGGGGAGATGGACAGCATAAACTCATCATTCCCTGAGAGAATTGTAGGACCACTACAAAAGATCAAACATTCATCTTATAGGAATTTGTGAAGAAGAGAATGGTTTTAAAGGCACAGGAGGTATACTCCAAGATATCATGGAGGAGAATTTCCCAAGCATGGCAAGAAATACAGAAATGCAGATAGTAGACAGTTACAGAACCCCAGCATGACTCAATCCAAATAAAGCATCTCCTTCCTAGACACATTGTAATTAACTTTGTCATATTTAATATGAATGACAAAATTCTGCAAGCAGCCAGACATAAGAAAAGCATTACATACAAGGGAAAGAATATTAGAATGACTCCTGATCTCTCAGCTGAAACTTTTCAAGCCAGAAAAGGATGTTCATTGACCTTCACTCTCCTAAAACAAAACAACTTTCAGCCCAGGATCCTGTATCCAGCTGAACTGAGTTTCATTTGTGATGGAGAAATGAAATATTTTACCGATTTACACATGTTAAAGAAATTTGCCATAACTAAAGCAGGTCTTGAGAAACTACTCAAACCCATTTTCCATAATGACTAGCTGAATATTCAACCACCAACACAAAGTCACCCAGAATACTTTGAACAAAACCTAACGTCCACAATGGTGAAAGGATAAAAAAAGTTCACTGGCCATTTGTAAAACTTGGTAATCAAAACATTACCCTGTTTATCAATTTTCTCAATTAATGTGAATGGCTAAAATTGTCCTTTAAGGAGGCACATGTTGACTGAATACAAAAACTTGGGCCAGATATCTGTTGCATACAAGACTCTAATCTTACCTTAAATGATAAAAAAAGACTCAGAGTGAAGGGATGGACATCCAAAATACAGGAATATTCAAATCAGAAAAAAAGCACAGGTTGCAATTTTATTTGCAAATAAACTTGGTTTCAAACCAAAGATAAGAAAAGATGATGAACACTACATATTTGTCAAAGGAAACATTCAATATGAAGTAATTTCTATAATTAACATTTATGAGACTTACCAAAATTCTCCTCGATTTATAAAGAAAACCCTAACAGATATGAAAAAATTTGGCACTATAATAGTTAGAGATTTTGGCACCCCTTTGGCAGTTTTGGATAGATCTTCCAAGAAGTTAACTAAACAAGAAATAATAGACTTAAACACAATCCAGGAAGAAATGGTTTTAAGAGACATCTACGGAACATTTCATCCTAATAAAACAGAATATACATTCCACTCACCAAACCATGGATAATCCAACATAATTTATCACATCTTAGTGCACAAGTCCTATGACAGCAAATTGAAAATAATTGAAATTATTCCTTGTATTTTGTCAGACTATCATGGAATAAAAGTTGAACTCAACAGCAACAGGAAATCTTCACAGTGAAACAAAGTCAGGGAAACAAAATAACCTTATACTGAATAAAATCTGGGTGAAAGATAACATTAAGAATGAAATCCCCAAATTTTTAGAACACAATGATAATGAAAACATGAAATATCAAAACTTGTGGATATTGCAAAGGCAGTCCTAAGAAGGAAATTTATAGATAGCATTGGAAGACTTCATCAAGAATATAGAAATAGAGGAAGTCAATAACATAAGGGGTCATCTTAAGCAGCTGGAAAAGGAAGAACATTTCAAATCCAATCTCATCAAAAGAAAAGAAATAGCCCAAATTAGAGCACAATTAAATGACATTAAGAACAAAGAATCATTAAGAAGATCAAAAAAATCAAAAAGGTTTTTTTTAAAGATTAACAAAATTGATAAACCTTTGGCTAACCTAAACAGAAACAGAAAAGTAAAATCTCTAATATCATCAATCAGAAACAATAAAGAAGAAATAGCAACTGACACCTCAGAAATTCGATAAATCCTTATTGATTACTACAAAAACCTCTATTCTCAGAAATAGGAAAATCTTGAGGAGGACCAATACCTGGAAGCATGCCAACTTCAGAAACTCAGCCAATTCAAAATTAGAAATTTTAATAGACCCATATCAAGCACTGAAATAGCATCAACTATAAGAAATATTCTCCAAAAAGAAAAGACCAGGACAAGATCACTTTACATCAGAATTCTACCAAACCTTTCAAGAGGAACTAGTACCTATATTACATAACCTGTTCCAAAACATAGGAACAGAAGGAATACTTCCCAACACATTCAATGAAGCAAATATCACCCTGATCCCCAAACCATGAAAATCCCAACAAAGAGACAAAATTATACACTCATATCATTAATGAACATTGATGCAAAAAGATTCAATAATATCTTAGCAAAAAGTATTCAACAACACATCAAATAAATTATACACCATCACCAAATTGGTTTTATCCCAGGGTTTCAAGTTTGGTTCAATATACGTAAATTTATAAATATAATGCATCACATAAATAAAATAAAAAACAAAAGCCATATGATTCTCTCAATTGATGCAGAAAAATCTTTTGGTAATATCCAGTATCGTTTCATGATCAAAAAATTTAAGAAAATAGGCTTACATGGGTCATTTCTTAAACTCATAGCAGCCATCTACAGCAAACCCACAGCCAATATAATATTGAAAGGAGTAAAGTTGAAAACATTCCCACTCAGATCTGGAAGTACACAAGTATGTCCATTGTCTCCACTACTATTCAACATAGGATTGGAAATCTTAGTCATCACAATCAGACAAGAGAAGGCAGTCAAGGGTATCCAAATGGGGTCAGAGGACATCAAACTCTCACTCTTTGCGATGATATTATGTTATACCTGGAAAACCCTAGGAACTCAACTCCAAAACTCTTAGAAGTGAGCAAGGAATACAGCAGCATCTCAGGATATAAAATCAATACATATAAATCAGTAGCTTTTACATATACTAACAATACTCTAGTTGAGAAAATAGTTAAGGACTCCATTTATTTTACAGTAGTGCCAACGAAGAGGTAATATCTGATAATTCACCTAATAAAAGACATGCAAGTTCTATCTAAAGAGAACTATGAAACCCTGAGAAAATAAAAGGCTGAATATGTTTACAAATGGAAAAAAAATACCATGCTCATTCCCGGGAAGAATCAACGTATTTAAATTGTCCATACTACACAAAGCAATATACAAATTTAGTGCAATAACTATTAAAAGACCCCTGTCATACTTTAAAGATATGGAAAAAATATTACTATAGAAAGAAAGAAGATGGAATAGCTAAGACATTACTTAGAAATAGAAACAAATCAGGAGGAATCAATATTGCCAGACTTTAGGGTATGCTATAAATCTACAGTGATCAAAACAGCAGGGTACTGGTACAAAAATAGAGAGTTAGATATATGGAACAGAATAGAGAACCAAGAGGTGAACGCATTGATTTATCATCATTTGACCTTTGATAAGCCTATCAAAAGAATAAATTAGGGGGAATATTTCCTATTTAGCAAATAGTGCCAGGTGAACTGGAAGGCGACCTATAAAAGACTAAAACTGGACCCTCACCTTTCACCATTAGCAAAAGTTTATTCTCTCTGGATAAAATATTTAAACTGAAGACATGAAACTATAAAGATAATGGGAGAGAGTGCAGGGACAATGCTTGAAGAAATTGGCCTGGGAGAATACTTTATGAGGAGGACCTCTCCCCAGGATGTTGAAGCAACACCAAAAATATATAAGTGGGATCTGATCAAAATAAAAAAGCTTCTGCACATCCGAGAATACAGTAAGTAAATCAAGCAGACGTCCCTTAGAATGGGAGAAGATATTTGCAGGTTAGTTTTCTGACAAGGGTTTGATAACTAGAATCCACAGAGAAATCAAACTAATTTAAGTATTTTGAATTATTTTATATAAACAAGTGCATTATGCCCCATAAATGCATTAATTTACAGAGCTATGATTTAATAAATAAAAAAGGAAAGAACAAATAATCCCATTTCATTGTGGGCAAGAGACTTGAACAGAAGCTCTCTGAAGAAGACAGGTGCATGGCCTACAAACACATAAAAAAATGCTGATCATCTTTAATCAGCAGATAAATGCAAAACAAAACCACTTTTAGATATTATCTAACTCTAGTAATAGTAGTCCACATCACAAAAATACCAAAACTTCAGATGTTGGCATGAATGTGGAGAGAAGGGAACACTTCTGCACTGCTGATGGAAATGCAAGCTAATATGTTCTTTTGGAAAGAAGTTTGGAGAATACTTAGGGAAATAAAAGTAGACCTGCTGTTCCATTCTGCAATTCCTCTATTAGGTATATATCTAGATGACCTTAAATCATTTTACAAGAAAGATGTTTGCACCAGAATATTTATGGCAGCCCAATTCAAAATTGCTAAGTTGTGAAAGTAGCCCAAGTGCACGTTGATCCATGAATAGATTAATATATTGTGGTATATGCATACTATGGAATATCATGCAGCCTTAAAAAATGGAGACTTTACCTCTTTTATGTTTCCATGAATGGAGCTGGAACATATTTACCTTAGTAAAATATCTCAAGAATGGAAGATAAATTTGCCAATGTACTTAATACTATTATGATACCAATATATAATCACTCACACTTTTATATGAATGATAAAATACAACTATAGTCCAGAATGAAGGAGGGATGAGGAGGGAGAGGGGAGAGGAATGGGAAGGGACAGGAGGAAGGAGTGTATTTGGAGGGATCTCACCTATTGTGCACAAAGCAAGGGTACATGTTAAAATTATTAAGATTAGAGTATAAATATCTTAACACAATAAATAATAAGTAAGGTTAAGGTTATGTTAACCAGTTTGATGTAAACATTCTAAATTTTATATAAAATCAGCACATTGTATCCCATAAATGCATGAATGTACATAGTTATTATTCAATAAATAAATACTTTTTAAAAATGTTATAAAACTAAAAAATGAGGAAGTGGGATGTGGGAGATGGGAGAGCATGCGGTTATTATTTATGGCCTTTTTGGGGTGGAACACAATTATAAGAGTGACTTTACCTAACAAATGTAGTTAGTGTAACCTAATTCTTTGTACCCTCAATGAATTCAATACAATAAAAGAAAGAAAATATAAAGAAAAATGTGATAGTTAGAAAAAACTAAACTCAGCAATTATGTTGTTAAAAAAATATTCAACATGACTAATGATCAACAGTATGAGTCAAGGAGTCATCTTTCCCTTGGAATAAGAAAATTGAAATCTTTAGAGGACTTAGTTATGTAACTTGTTTATCAGCTCATCCACAGTAAAGTAACATATAGACTCCCAAAGACTCTGATGAACCCAACTCTTAGTTCCTGGATAGCATTTCTGAACCTATCCTGGGCCAGAAAAAAAATCATGCTGCCTTGCAGGGAAGGACTTAGTCCAGGTAGAATTCACCACCTGCTGACACAAGAGCCCTTGGATTTTAATACACATCAGAGGTATCAGGCAATACTCACCATAAGATTCTGAGTAACAATGGGCTAGTTTCTAGTATGCACCCATGCTGGTGGCCAGAAGAGAGTGCTGACATCATTCCTCCCACATCCTCCATATACCAACATGGAGAGTGAGAAAAGGGAGATATTTTGCCTGGTAATCCAGAAAATTCTCCTGTATTCTTATCCAAGCCCACCAAGCTTGGGTCACCGTTTTCAGTGATTCAAATAGAAGATCACAACACACACTTCCCTTTGAATACATTGAAAGCCTTCTCAAGAAGGTTCAGTTCAAACAAGCCCAGATTGCAGCGAATAAAATAAATATTTTTAATGTCCAGAAATTGACAAATATCCACAAGAATTAAGAATAACCAGGATAACAGAACTTTATGAAACTAACTAAATAAAGTACCAGTGACAAATCCTGGAGCAATGAAGATATGAAGTCTTCTAGACAAATAATTCGAAATAGCTTTCCTGAGGAAGCTCAATGAACTTAAAGACAACACAGAAAAGGGTGTATCAGAGAAGTTTAACAAATAGAAATAATAAAAATATTTCACAAAAATTCTGAAATTGATAATTCAATTGAAAAAATTAGAAATGCATTAGTCTCTCAAATAGAATTGATCAAGGCAAAAAAAAAAAAAAAAAAGAAACAATAACAGTGAATTTGAAGAGCACCTCTTTACAAATAAAGTCAGGGGGCAAGATAGCCAACTAGAGGCAGCTTTCATCAGAAGCTCCTATAGAAAAAGAGGAAAGTTGGCCTGAAGCAAACTCAGAGTAATTGAAAGTGAAGGGTACTTTGCAAGGTTAAGAAACTGAAGCTTTCAGCAACCCCATTAAGACAAATTGTGAGGATGAGGATGAGGAAGTAAACAGCGGAAATTTACAGAGCAAATCAGGCTGGAGGAGCCTAGAACTAAATAGAAAAGTAAAGGAGATCCCTATCACATCTGGTCTATCTCCGAAAACAGCAAAACACAGGATGTCTCACCCCATATGAGAGTACCATGAAGGACACCAGTTCCAGTTTTCCTGCACTTAGGAATATCCTACTCTGGGTCCCCATCATACTTGGGAGAATAATAAGCAATTTTGACACCAACTGCCTTGTGACTGTTGCCCATTCCCTTCTCTTTCTTTGGTTAACCCTCAGACTTCTCTCTTCTGAGGCCTGCTTCACAGCCCATGGACAGGTTAGAGGGCTAGCCTGGTCCCAGACATTCTGGAGAGACTGCCTCATCACCAGGCACCAGAAAAGCAAAGGAGCTTAGGCCCTTACCCAGCCACCATAGCAACCCAGGAAGCCAGGGTTATGAAGGGCACTTACTCTGTCATCAGCAACTGGAAGGATCCTTGGCTGGTCACAGAAGAGAGAGATACAGGGCCTGCCTCCCCTATGTACCAGGTGGAAACTCTGAAGGACCTTGGCATTGTGTGGAATGGTGAACTGAATGCACCCCACCCACCATAGTGGGAAGAAACTGTGGCTCTAATACACTAACTGCCAAGGCAAGGTCTCTCCTGAGTCTCTCACCTGCTGGGGTGGGGGCAATTTCTCTGTCTACTGAAGTGGCTCTGTTCAGAATCTGTGCCTAGCAGGCCCCTCAAAAAGGTTCAGTCCCAGCCCCATTTTTTTGCCAACTTGGAGAGGGAGATGCCACACTGGGAAAGCCCAGGAAGCAGAAGACAACCTGCAGACAAAAACCGCAAACAAAAAACTTGGCATTTTGAATTTTTTGTGGCAGGGTACTTTGGGAAAACTGCAGCTTTGTGAATTTCTGAGTATGGGAACAGTTTTGCTTGCTATCATGAGTCACCCCAGCCAAGAAGCATCACCTGGAGTTCCTGCTTCCAGCTTTGCTCTGTCCAACTTGGAAAGAGCAAGGCTGGTTCCCAGGGAACCTCATATGTTCCAGCTAGATAGGGAGCTTTGGGAGTTTGTGAGAGAGAAGGGTCACAGGTATAAACAAAAGCACATTTGAACAGTCATTGATAAGGGAAGAGGCGAGGTTCACATCTGATTTCAGACTGTCAGTTTCAGTTTTAAAACAAGTCTTCTGAATGCTAGCTAAGGGACCTCAGTTAGCTTATTTCACAACCTTATGGACAACATAAAGTTCCAGTTTAAAAGTATAATAAATATATAAATAAACAGAAAATACACAGGGGTAGGAATCAGCTTAAGAACCCTGGCAACATGAAAAATCAAAGCAGATCAGCACCCGCAATAGATTATAAGGAAGAAATATCTGAAAATAAAAGCCACAGAGAAATTGTTGAAATTAGAGAAATAGAATTCACAATATGGATGGAAAATAAGATGAATTGAATTGAGAAGATGGAGAAAGAAATCCAAAGGAAGTCCAAAAACTGTATCAAGTAATCAGTGAAATTAAAGGCAAAGTGGCCAAAGGTCTGGAAATTATGAACAAGGATGAATCATGGGAATCCCTGAAAGAGAAGAAGAGAGTTGTAAAACTATGGAAACTATTTCAAGACATCATGGTGGATAATTTCCAAACTATTGCAAGAGACCCAGAAATTTAGATAACAGATAGTTTCAGTATCCAATCATGACCCAACCTAAACCAAGCTTCTCCTAGATCATTGGTTCTCAACCTTCCTAAAGCCATGAACCTTTAATACAGTCTAAAGGAGTCATGACTCACAGGTTGAGAACTGCTGTCCTAGATACAGTGTAATTAATTTAGCCAAAGTCAAAATAAAAGAGAATTTTTTTCAAGCAGTCAGGTATAAGCAACTTCTTGCTTACAATGGAAAAAATATTAGGATGACAGCGGATATTTCAGCTGAAATATTTAAGCAGGAAGAGTGTGCTCATCAATGTTTATTTAAACTTCTTAACAAAAACAATTTTTAGCACAGGATTCTGTATCCTGCTAAAATAGTTTCTTTTGAATTTAAAATCAAATATTTGCTGACATATAAACTTTGAGGAAATTTATCACAGCAAGATCATATCTGCAGGAAGAACTCAGGCCTGTTCATCACACTACTATTACAAAGTCCTCAGACAAAGTAAAGATACCTTCAAACTAAAGGGCAAAACCTGGCTTCCACAATGGCACAAGGTATACGACTAAGTAATGGAACTTAACAAAATAAGGAAAAGAGAACTCCACCATACTTATCAATTTTCCCAATAAATGTGAATGACTTGAATTCCTTATTGAAGAGGCACAGAATTGCTGAATGGATTAAAAAAAAGTACAAGGCAAAACTATATATTGTCTTCAGCAAACACACCTATCCTCAAAGGACAAAAGAAAACTCGGGCTGAAAGGAATTTAAAAACAGGCAAATGGAAATAAGAAGAAAGCAAGAGATGCAATCTTATTTTCAGATGCAATTGGACTTAAAGCAACAAAAATAAAGATGGACGCTATGTATTGGTCAAGGAAATAATACAGCAAGGAGACATCATTTCAATTCTAAATATTTATGCAACCAACTTAAATGCTCCCAGATATACAAAATGAATTATAACCAATCTGACCATATGGTATCCCACCACATCAGAATAACTGGTGACTTCAACACTCCTCTTACAGACATGGACAGATCCTCCAAACATAAAGTAAAGTAAATAAGAAAGCAATGGACTTAAACATGACTTTATAACAAATGGGATTAACAGACATATAAAGAGAATTCCATCTCAATAAAATTGAATATGCATTCTTTTTGTCAGACTATGAATCATCCTCACAAATTAATCATATTTTAGGGCACAAATTAAAATTGAACAAATTTAAAGGAATTGAAACTATATCTTATGTCTTCTTTGATAATTACATAATAAAAGTAGGTGAACTCCAACAAAAACCTTCAGAGTCAAATAAAATCACGGAACCTAAACATCCTTATGTTGAATGACAGTTGGGTCAAAGAGGAAATAAAGAGGAAATCATATTTTTCAAACAAAATGAAAATGAAGACACATTCTATCAAAACTTCAAAGGCAATGCAAAGAAGAAAATTTATCACTTTAAATGCCCACATCCAAATAAAAGAAAAAACACAAATCAACAACTTAATGAATAATCTCAAAGAGTTTGAAAAGAACGAGCAATCCAATTCCAAACCTAGCAGAAGAAAAAATATAACTAAAATTAGATCATAAATAAATAACTTGGAGAACATAAGAATGATTCAGAGGATCAGTGAAAAAAATGTTTTGTGTAAAGATTAACAAAATCTATACACCTTCGTCTAGACTAACTATAAACAGAAAAGCAAGATTTCTAATAACTTCAATCACAAAAAAAAGAAAAATAGTACCAGATAGCAAAGATATGTAAAAGATAATTGGTGATTACTATGAAAATAAAAACGTATGCCCCCAAATTTGAAAACATGGAGGAAGTAGGCCAGTACCTGTAATCACACAGACTCCCTAAACTCAAGTAGAAAAAGTTAGAAATTTTGAATAAAAAAACTCAAACACCAAAATTGCAACAAAAATAAAGAATCTTTCACATGGTTATATACCAAAATTCTACCAAACCTTAAAGAGAAGCTCATATCTATATTCCAGAATGTTTCCAAAATATAGAGATGGAATCCTCCTCATCATGTTCTAACAAGCCAATATCACCCTTGTACCAAAACCAGGAAATGGCTCAAAAAAAATGGAAAACTACAGATCAAAATGACTAATGAATATCTATGCAAAAATATTCAATAGAATCTTATCAAACAGAAACAGCTTCACATTAAAAAATTACACATCATAATTCTTGTGAACCAGGAAGGCAAAGGGGAGAGAACCAGATTGGAATTGGTGGAGAATGAGGAAAATACAGCATAAGAGAAGCATTTCAGAAATGAAATATGGGATTGGGAGGTCTAACTGAACTGATGGCTGCAGCCAGCATCAAAGCACAAAATCAGCTTTATTTTATAGTATCTGTACAATGTTGTTCAGCGGGAAGTAGCATAAACAATATGGGGAAATAGCATAAAGAAAGGACATATTTTTGTTCATACAGTCAGACAGGAAGATATAAAAGACTTGAATAAAGAAAAATCATCTTGTTAATGGTATCTACTCAACTTCATTACCATTACCGTATAAGAAGTAAGAAGGAAAGATCACAAGGATCTCTGTACATTCAACAAAACAAAGGAAGAACTATGTGACTTAGTTGTTACTACTCAACTTTGTTAGCATATTACAAGATGAAGGAAGGGGAAGATTACAAGAATCTCTGAATAGTTAACCAGGTGACTTCTGGTAGAGGGAGCATGAAGAAAGGAGTATGGCTGTTTTGGGAAGAGAGGAGAAGCAGTTGGGGGTTCATTCCTTGAATATTCCCCAGGCTGTGGGGGCCCTGATGTCTCACAGCCTGCTCTCCACACATAATCAGGTGGGCTTTTTCCCAGGGATGCAAGTTTGTTTCAACAAACATAAATCCATAAATATAATTCATCACATAAATAGAAGCAAAAACAAACACCATACGATCCTCTCAATAGAAGGAGAAAAACATTCAACAAAATTCAGCATCTGTTGCTGACAGGAGCACTAAAAAAAATAGTTATGGATGGGCCATCTACAAAAAAAAAAAAAAAAAAAAAAAAAAACTACACCAATTTATACTGAAAGGAGGAAAACTGAAAACATTTCCATCTAGAGCTGGAACCAGACAAGGATATCTATTATCACCACTGATATTGAACATAGTGCTAGAAGTTCTAGCCAATGAAATCAGGTAGGAGAAAGATATCAAAAGTATTCAAATGGGTACAGAAGAGTTCAAACTCTTATTCTTCACTGATGATATAGTCTTTTACTTTGAAAATGCCATGGACTCAATCATATGACTTCTGAAGTGAAAAATGAATACAATAACATCTCAGGATACAAAATAAATGTCCACAAATTAGTAGCCTTCATATAGTCCAATAAAAGTCAAACTGTGAATCAAGGCTGGAGCAGTCACTCATGCCTGTATCCCCAGCACTCTGGGTGGGTGAGTTGGGTGGTTTGCCAGAGCTTATGCGTTCAAGACAAGCCTGAGCAAGAGTGAGACCACATCTCCAAAAATACCTGGGCATTGTGGCAGATGCCTGTAGTCCCAGCTACTAGTGAGGCTGAGGCAAGAGGACCACTTGTGCCCAAGAGTTTCAAGTTGTGAACTATGATGCATGACACTCTACTGAGGGTAACAAGGGATATTCTGTCTCAAAAGAAAAAAAAAAAAAATGGCAAGCTGTGAATCAAATCAAATACATAATACTCTTCATAGTAGCTTCAGAATAATGAAATAACTGGGAATATGCCTAACAAAGAATGTGAAGTATATCAACATGAGAGAGGATACCTGAGAAGGGTGAGGTCGAGGAGAACAGGTCTTCTCAAAGAGACCAGAAGGATACACTTGCAGAGTCCTCTCCATGGTGACTCAGCTCTTGGAAATTTGTAAACTTAACTTCCTGGAACTTGGAAATTTCCAAGTTCTGTGAAATCCTGTAGTGCTAGAGGGGCTGGAATAGCTTCTCCCGCTTGATTCAAACTGGCCAATGAGAAGGGGACCTACGGGTTGGAACTTTTTGACTGTCGATATAAAGGGAAAGATCAAGCTAGTCGGAGAGCATGGCCATTTGGAATTCTTCTATGCTGTAAGTTTACAGCTGGTGAATAAAGCCCTTATAAACATGGTATTTGGGTGCTCTTTCTCTCCATTGGGCCTCATCTTCCTAAAACATTTTTGGTTCCCTGACTGGGAAGCGAGATCTCCCTTGGAGAGAACATGCATCTGGTAGTTGTCGCCAATCCTCTGGACACCCATGTGGGGGCCCCTGATCGGCCTGGGCGACGTGAACCACTGAGCATGCAAGGGAGGCAATTTGGCCTCCCTGTGTGGATGCCTTGGCTGGGCAGAGAAAGGACCCCCTCAGTGTATCTTCAGGGAGTCAAAAACTGCGAGGAACTGGCATGCAGGAACCGGTACCTACACAGGGAGACTTCTAAGGCAAGGTATGATCGATCTGGGGATCCCACTACAATTTTAGTGGAAGAAGGAGCCTGATCAACACCTTGGATATTAGATTGCCAGGAGGTCTGTTGAGAGGTATGTGAGTGTGTGTGGATGTGGTGTGACTGAGAGAACTCTGAGGGTGGAGTTGGGCCTCCCTTCACAGGGCCCAGGGGAGTGTTGGTTTGCCTCCTATGGCTAAGTGGCAGCTTGAGTGGGAAATTGAGGCTGCCCAGGTTAACAAATAGGTTGGAATTGTATACATGTGAGTGCTTGGAGAATGACTAAGATGGATAACAATAGGTGGGGTTTATCCCCCACCACCCAATAATGGGGTGAAACAAATGTATGAGTGTTCCCTTCTTCCCTGATCCAACTTTGCCCCCTGGCTATTCTGAGAGAAACTGGAAGTTCTAGGTTTTCCAATTTCTGTCTATGGCTGTGGCCACATGGCCATGTAGATCTTGGGGGAAGATGAAAAGACATTAGAAAAGATGTTGTTGTAGTTTTGTTACTTGAATTTCTTCAGTGAGTCTTTGGTCTCAGGAATTTGAGAATTGAGCCTGCGGGTCACAGATCAGTGATAAAATGGCATTTTGTTAGACTGAGGGGCATGCAGAGGGAGTGAAGGGTGCCAGAGCTATTGACAGAGGGGCTGTGCCTTGGAAAGTGTTGTAATTCAGGCAGTCCACTGAGCTCTGGATGGACCTTGAAAATCTGGGGAAGAGAGTGTGAATCTTGTTCTGGACAAGGCTGCATCCATATAAGCAACATGTCTCCAATGTGAACAGCCTCTGGAAGAGGGAGGAGGTGATGGTCGGAGGTTTCTGTCATGAGTTCTTTGTCTAGGGGTAAAAAATTGGCCCTGAGATATATTTTGGCCAGGATTTGGTAAATGGAAAAATACCTTTACAAACTGAATGGGTGTTCTAGCAAATAAATGAAGGAGACTCTCACCTTGGACAAGATTGTTAGGTCTTTTCTGTGTTTTTTGTCTGGGGAAGGGATTAGGGTGTGTGCTCCTTAGTCAGGGTGGAGCCACCCAAAATGTTTGGGACTGCTTTGCTTATGACCTTGCTGGGGCTTAGAGTGTTTGTGCCTGGAGATGGGACCTGAGCCTGAAAAATGGGGGTTCCCTGTCTAGACTTGAATGGGAAAATCCTGTACCAGTGTTATCTCATAAAATGTCTCCCATTTGTAAAATGTAGTAATTTGGTTATTTAAATTGTTGGAGAAAAAGAAATATTAAGAGAGGCTGATGAGTTCTCTCAAATTCAAATTCCTGATGTCCTTGGAAATTGAATACTTTAGGACTAAAAGTAGACTTTTAGAACTTTGTTTGGAAAGTTAACATGTCTATGAGTATTGCTAACTTAACTTCAAACAGAACAGAAATCACTTACGTGGAACTGGGCTAGATTGTGATGGCTTTTTGTTTGAAATATTATTGAATCTGTCTGTGTTCTGTTTTGCAGAAGTCAAGAAAATAATTTTCTGTCTTTTGAGCTATTTGTAGCTTTTCAAGCAATGTATGGACTTATGAGTAGAATTTGAAACATGTATTTTTTTCTCTCTCCTTGATTTCTCCGGAATTTTAAAGCCATTTGTAAGTATTTTTAATTTCTGATAATACAGTTATTTGCATAAGTTCAGTAAGAATCAGTTTTGTTCTATGGGACGTGTTGAAGGCACTGGTTATTTTACCAAGGCTTTGGCTAGAATAGCATTTCCAGAGGTATCCAGACTCTGTTAAGGAATTAAGGTTGATTTTACAAGGCCAATGAATAGAAGTCCTTTGGAAAAGTGGCCAGATACCCATCAGTAACATTTCCTGATCTGTGGTAAGTAACGAAGGTCAGTAGCTGACAGATCTGGGAATTGAAATGTGCTTGAGGACCTCAAGAGAAGAGGAATTTACCCAATTCATAAAGGTATCTAATGGCACAGATGAAACCTGGGCTCATGAAAGGCTTTCAAGAAAGTCCAGCCTGAGATTCTTTATAAAAGTTTCCAGCAAAGCCAATTTTAAAGGAATGAGCCTAGGTGGCTAATAATTCATTATTCTTACTGAACTTTATGCAAATAATCAGACTCAGATTACTGAAGATATGGTTTATTTTGGAAAGTGAGTTATTTCTGCTATACTTTGTCTTTAGTAAAGAGAAAAATTGGAGAGACAAAAATGATTCAAAGAGAAAAGAGGCTGTGACCCATCTGTGTTAAATCCGAGCCTTGTCTGTATTGTCAACTCATAAAATGAGATGTAACTGTTTTACTAAATTGATCTGTTAAATGGGACTAAGAGACTGGTCAAAGAGTATAGAATTATATACAGTAGTTATATTTACTCTGAAGCCTTAAGACTCAACAAAGGTCACCTGCTGGCTACACTGGAAAAATTTGTGCAGCATTAAATGTTATCTACTTTGTTTATATAGATACCTCAGGAAAAAAATTAAAACCTAAAATGAGAATTTCCCAGTAAATGGTATAACTGTAACACTGCATCCTACAGTGCCTAATCTGTATATTCTGCTGAGTCTGTTGCCATCAGAAGCCAAGTGGCCCACTTGTCTGGACTCAAAAGATGCCTTTCTCAGTATAAGGCTGGCTCTGGGAAGCCAGAGGCTGTTTGCTTTCCAGTGAGAGAGACCAGATATGGAAACTGTGATCCAGTACACATGGACCAGGTTGCCACAGGGGTTCAAAACACCCACAATTTTTGGAGAAGAGCTGGCTTGTGACCTCCAGAAATTCCTGGCTGAGGAATTAGAATGTGTGCTGCTCCAATATGTCGATGACCTCCTTTAAGGGCACCCTTCCCAGGAGGGCTGCACCTGAGGCACGGACTGTCTTTTTTTTTGGCCGGGGCTGGATTTGAACCTACAACCTCCAGTATATGGGGCTGGTGCACTACTCCTTTGAGCCACAGGTGCCACCCTGGACTGTCTTTTATGACATCAAGAGGTATGTGGCTATAAAGTGTCCAAATGAAAGGCCCAGATTTGCCAGTGGCAAGTACGTTATCTAGGATTTACCATCCAGCAGGGGTAAAGGAATCTAGGTGTGAAATGGAGGCAGGTCATTAATTGCCTCCCCACCACCCACGAGCCAAAAGCAGGTTCGGGAGTTCTTGGGCACGGTTGGCTTTTGTCATCTTTGGATCCCCAACTTTGCCGTCTTGGCTAAGCCCTTGTACAAGGCATCTAGAGGAGAGGAAGGAGAGCCCTTAGAATGGGGAGGAGAACAGGAACATGCCTTCTCCCAGCTAAAAATTAGGCTGATGGATGCACCTGCATTGAGGCTACCAGACTTGGCCAAGCCCTTCACTCTGTATACCTCAGTGAGAGGAAAGATGTTTGTAGGCGTGTTAACACAGCTGGTTGGGTCCTGGCCAAGGCCTGTAGCCTACCTCTCTAAGCTGTTGGATGGAGTGGCAAAAGGATGGCCACCATGCTTACAGGCTCTAAACACTACTGCTCTCCTTGTGCAAGAAGCCAATAAGCTGACTCTTGGGCAGGATTCTCAGAGTGAAAGTACCCCACTCTGTGGTCACTTTAATGGACACTAAAGGACATTTTTGGCTCTCTAAGGTAAGAAGACCGTGAACCAAGCTATGTTCCTTCCAGTCAGTAGAAGAGAGACTGAGCATGACTGTGAGGAAGTTATAGATAATATGTATTCTAGCAGACCTGACTTGCGTGACCAGCCTTGGACAGTTGTAAACTGGGACTTGTATGTAAACTGAAGCACTTACAGGATGGCGCAAGGTGAGTGGCAGGCTGGGTATTTAATGGTTACCTGAACAGAGACTATAGAGGCTAAGCCCCTACCCCAAGGAACATTGGCTCAGAAGGCTGAGTTAATTGCCTTCACATGAGCCTTAGAACTAAGTCAAGGGAAAAATGTGAATGCTTTTCTGACTCTCCAAGTACACAGGGCATTGTACAAGGAGAAGGGACTATTAAGTTCTGGGGAAAAGGACATTAAGTATCAGCAGGAGATACTTCAGTTACTAGA
>CAUYRH010155431.1:0-11742 GCA_963574655.1 Perodicticus potto | reverse complement strand
TGTCCTGTTCATGGAGATGAAGCTCTTTAAGTCTAAATTGGAACTCCTTTTGCAACTTTTCCAGTGAATCCACACATGTGTTGTTTGGAAATGCAACCAGTGGTTTTTCCACTAACAGATATTACGGGTCAGGGATGAGTTCACTGCTAAACAGGACAGGCAGCGGAGGCAAAAACACTAGGCGGGCCGGATAAATGTTCTCAGTGGGCCACACATGGCCCATGGGCCCGTAGTTTGAGGACCTCTGCCTTAGACAATAAAGGTCATTTTTATTTGCCTTTGTGTTCCCTTAGTGCCAACCGCAGTTGGTTCAGGTTTGCTTACTCATGCACCATGAGGATGGAAGCTCTGTTGTTTGTTGAATAATTGGAGATTGGGCGGTCTTCCCAAGGTCAAGGGAAACTTGTAACTCTTCCAGTGTTTCACATCACCTAGCATCAGGGTTAACTATAGAAACATATTACTGAACATTAGCTACAATATCCTCAGACTTTAGAATATTGTTCTTTGAACAAATCTGCAACTATTTATTGCCTGCTACATATGTCCCAGGTTTGTTTCCCTACATATCTGATTCCTTTTTACAAAGTCCTTTGTGGGTTTCCCTTTCCTCTTCAGCAAGAGTCTTCCTTAACTTTCTGGGACGTGTCTTATCTCTAGAGAATGTTCTGGACTCTCCGATCTGACCGCCTGATGGACTCCTCTGCAGTTACCTCAAATGCCCACCCTGGAATTTGGTGTCTCCTCTGACGGCTTGTCTGCTGAACCTCTCTGTCTGGAGGAACTAGAAACTTGAAATTCTCAATCCATCTAAAAGGAAGTTTATGATCCTCCTTGCAAAGTCACACTGCTCTTCCTGGCTTTCTATCTTGGTTAATGACTTCCAACTGATGAAGAAAACTTATTCCATCATTTCTTTATCTTTTACCAAAAGGGTGGCGAAAGCTTTAGAACCTGCCTCTCAGAGGATGTGTCCCCACCTGTGCCCCTGCTGTCCCCGCCACCTGTATGCGGCTCTCGTGCTGTCTACCAGCTGCCAGCTTTTCTATGCCTGCCCTGCCCCTGACAGCTCCTTCACTGTGTCCCTTAATCTCTCTGCTTAATTTCCCTTCACTATTCAGATCAAGGACCAGGTGGTCCAGAAAGTCTCTGAGAGTTGGCCTCCACGCACACACAAAAATCCTTTCTATTATGAGAGCATCTCACTGGTCTTTTGAACTTCTCTCACGAAAATGAAGACGATTTCCCACCCTACCTTGCATGGATGTGAAACTTTCCATGCTGAACCCATCCAAGTGTAAGAAAGCCAGGAGAGTTGGTCACTCTGTAATTAACTAATTATTCTGTCTATGAAACACTAAAATATTTAACAGATTTTATTTTCACTGATGTTACTATTATTGGATACTGAATTAAAGTCCTAAAATTGAATGATTGTTTTAATCTACTGTTAATATCCTGTAAATAAAATTGTGCGTTTCTGGTATTTAATGTCATTTTAATGTTTTGCAACATCCTTGCAAATAGTTTTCAAAAGACTTCATAAGCACAAGGGCACTGTGTCTGGTCGTCCACTTTCAATCACTTTGCTCATGTTTAGCAACTCTGCAGCCCCTTCCAAGTTTTATTGGTTTTCCTGGTCAAGACTGTGTCAGAATTTAGATTCTCTTACCCAGCGAGTAGTTTATCTAGGTGTGCTCATACAATTTCTGGAGGCTAAACAAATAATTTTTCTGGAAGCAGTTTAATTTTGTGGAAATGTTGTAAATAGTGTGTAAGATGTGACACAGGACTGTGTGTGATCCCCCCTGTACCCCAGGGTCAGCCCCATTGCCTCTTGTCAGGAGGGGAGGGAAGCTGCCCAGTAGGGATTGAATCAATGCTATCTGGGTCTTGAGTGCTTGGGGTCTGAGTGAGTTCCTTTGTGCCTCTAAGTCTGTAATCTCATGGAAAAAATGTGAATAATGATGTTTGTCCCCAGAAAGAGTGATGTGTAGGTTACGGTTACTAACCATGCTGGGTGACAGCTGGGGACCCTCTCCATAGGAGGGGCCAGCAGATGTGGGCTCTCAGGAGCAAGTATTCTCATCACCTGACCTCTGGATTTACTCACACCCAATGGGTGTAAAGATCCTAAAAATTAATCTCAACATCTCAGGAACAAAACAGAAAATGTTTGGATTGCTTTTCAGTTTGAACAGATATAACTTGTACTTGAACTCTTTAACTTTATATACAATTATAAGAATTATAAAATAATTTTAAAATTATTCTTTTTTTCAGTCTTTATTCACACTATCCAAACACATAGATTTTATAAAATAACTAATAATTAGCATATTAAAACTCTAGCAATTTTTCCTAGAATAGAAAATACAGAGTGTGCTACGTAAGCAAAGTTGAGAAAGATTATAGGTAATTTTACAAATAGAATGTAGACTGCCTGCATCCTAACCTTGGTGTAATGTGTGTGACCTTTATCTACAGCCATTTGCTTTTTAATTTCGAAGTATTAATTAATGGGGTGCAAGTGTTTTTGTTACAAGAATATCTGATTGAACGGGTGATAAGGGACATGGGAGCTGCATGGCAGCGAAAGCCACAAGGCTCAGGAGAGGAAGGAGCGGCCCACGACCGTCCAGGGCGATTTTTCGTTCACTTCTGTATGCCTGGTTTGCTAAACTGTTTACAGATATTGAAAAGGTCAGTCTTTTCCCTTGGTGTGATTTAGCTCCTATTTTTGTCCTTGTTGAGATTTGTTCTTATTTTTCCTTTTTCTTTAAATTGTTTTCTTTTTTAAACTGACTTGCCATCTATAGTTCATGTTGCTAAGAAAAGGGAAAATATTATTTTTGAGGAATTATTGGGAAAGCTGCATATCTGGACTTTCTCATCAAAATAAGCACAAATTGAATTTCCTGCTGTGCACGTCACAGAGAACAGGCCCCTCATGAGAGGCGTTCTGCAAGCCCCCCCGCCCCCCGGGGCCAAGGTGCGTGGCCAGCATGCGGAGCAGTCTTCCTGCCACCTGGGAATGGAATGACCCTTCAACGCCTGCACGTGGTGGTATCAAGCGGATTCACAGGGGCTTCCAGCCCAGGAACTGTCCACACGTGTCGTCTCTCCTGTGCCGTCTGGGGGTGAGGTTGGGGTTTGCGCGTGGGGCTCTGCAGGAGGAAGAGAGAGAGGCCAGGAGGAAGGGGACAGACGAGAGAAGAGTCAGAAAAACCTGTGACAGTCAATGCCGGGCGACACCTAGAGAGGCTACAGAGACACCCGTTAGTGCCATGTGCATCAAGAGAATTAATCAAGAGGAAATACAGCAACGAAAACTCGCTTAACAATATTGGATGTTGTGGAAAGGGGTATGGGAGGGAAGGGGAGGGGGAGGGTGGGGGGAGAGGGTAAATGGTGGGCTCACACTTAGGGTGCATCTTATAAGGGACAGGTGAAACCTACTAAATGCAGAACACAAATGTTTTCACACAATAAATGAGAAAATCTCATGAAGGGTATGTCGAATAGTTGGGATGAAGATATTTCAGATTGTATATGAAGCTCACACACTGTACTCCATGATTGCACTAATGTACACAGCTATGATTTAATTAAAAATAAATAATAAATAAATAAAAATAATGCAAGATATTTCACATAGCTATGATTTAATGAAAAATAAAAGTCAAAAAAAATTTTTTTAAAGAATATTGGATGTTGACACAAGCTCAGATTTGAAACTCAGGAAAGCTGGGAGGGTAAGGAGGACCCCCTGGTCTGCCCTTGCACCTGCCACCTGCCCCCTCATTCAAGGCAAAAAGACAGTGCTGTCACATGGAGGCCTCCTGAGGGAGACCAGCAGGTGCCTTTCGTAGGTGGACTTGGGAGAAAAAAAATAGAAAAATCAGCCAGGGGCGGTGGTGCACACACACCTGCAGTTTCAGCTACTTGGGAGGCTGAGGCAGGAGGATCACTTGAGCTCAGGAGTCAGAGGCTGCAGTGAGCTATGATGAGTCTACTGCATGTTAGCCAGGGCCGTAGAGCAAGACCCTGTCTCAAAAAAAAACTTTAAATAAATATCCTGTCTTAATTATTTCTGTTGAGTCAACACTATTTATGTAAACTGAAATTATTGATAAAAACTATTATAATACATACATTTTTGCTAAACTGATTCTAGAATGTGGGTCAATTTTTACTTCTACCATAATCTCTAAAAGAGGCTATAAATCCTTTCCAGTATTAAATGATGTAACATTTATGTTTCATTAATGTAATATGCTGAACGATTTTTTGTTTTATTACTACTGGGATTGGGATATTTTTATGGTTGCCAACCATTTTCCATGTTTTCTTCTATAAAATCATATTAATTTTATTTTCCCCATTTCATATGAGGATAATAGTGATAATAATATGGGCAACTGACTGCTTTTGTATTTTAAGGTTATTTCCTATTGTCATCTTTGTTGCAAAGACTTTTTTTCACATTTGATTTTTGTCTTTTCATTTTATCATTGTCATACAGGTGTTTCAGATGGAGTCTTTTCACTCTCCGAGACATATTACTGGTTTTCATTTTTGGAATATATTCCCTTGTCCAGAGATCACATAATTATTTGACTCCATTTTCATTTTGCTTATGTGCTTTAATTTTTACATACATCTCTATAATTTAATTGGATTTACTTGGGTTATAATGCAAAGTAGGGATACAGTTAATTAAAAACAAAAACTAAATATCCCAATATATTCTCAACGTCTCACTCAGACAAAAGGGTCATCACCACTCTGTGAAAGTTATAATGGCTTCGATGTTGGGATCCATGAGCTGGTTAGTTAATTTTAAATTGAATTTTATGTGTGCTATTCATTGTATACTTTTAAAACCAACATAGATACTAGGTTGCTCCCTCAGGGTGTCAATGCATTTACTACCAAAGTGCATTCAGTTAAAATATATGAACTGCAGCTTGACTCCAAAACCCTGCTCCTGATGGTGTTTCTGAGACTTGTTTCCTGAGGTCCAGTGCAGGCGGTAGGATGCAACCCTCAACAAAACTACTGTCTCAGCACAAGCCGGATGGGTCCAGTCAATAAGTTAGTGGCATGAATCAATGAGAAAGATCTGGAAGAGCTCTTAATTAGAGGAACAACTGCTGATACAAATTATGTTCCCAATGTATTGATAGAGTGCAGGACACACGGTGGATGGAGCTGAACGGTGACCAGTGGCACAGTCCCCCATCAGAAACTGTGTCCCCAAACACTGCCTGATGTGTATCCAACAGATAAGGATCCTAAAAGGTCACAGTGAGAGAGACACATTCACACCTCTGCAATCTCCAGTGAAGTCAAAATTCTTTGCCCCATTTTTCACCTGTTAATGTGTTGGTCAGTGATTAAAATTCTCCTTCCTTTTTAAACCTTTGACATTCCTCTGGACCTTGTCATCTATCAAAGTAGCCAACTAATAAATTGGATCTATAACGCAACTCAAAAAAGGTAACTTTATTCTCCTCATCATTATGTGATTATGGTTTTATTAATGAGCCAAACACATATGGCATCAAAATGACACACCAGAACGTGTACTGTTCTTGCAGGCTTGAGTTGGAGATGTATAATCCTAGGAGAATGATACTCATCTCAGAGAACAGAATATTTGAAATCCGTCAGTATGAGAAAACTTGAGAAGGTGTGAAGAACAGGCTAGAAGGAGAGGGGAGGGGACATGGACTGGGAGAGACGGGGAGGAGGTGACCAGCCCAGAGCCCTCTCTGCTCCCTGCGGGGGCGCCTCAAATGTGAAAGTCACAGGTCAACAGCCAGACGCCCCCACCCCCTGCAGTGGGGCCATCAATCTGTGACGTCAGCAGTGCCCAGCAGAGAGCTAATGGGCCTTCAGAGATCAATATTCTGCTCCGCTGTCCTCCAGCAGCTTCAAAGATCAATATTCTTGTCCGCTCCCCTACAGCAGCTTCTGGCCAGAAAGAGCCTCTGATGTTGACTAACCTATTTCTAGGCACCACTCAGAAATGCCCAGATGCTGTGGCAGCAGCAGTGTTGTTCCTCCACTGGGTCCCTGACTGTGGAAGAAGCTGTTTCCGGGATGCAGCTCAGCCCAGTGGGTCACCCTGCTGGCCATCTGCGTCCACAGCAGGATTTTAGTGAAGTCACAGCGTCTCCATCCCAGTGACACTGCAGCCGTTGGGCTTTGTGGGCAGGGTCCAGGTTTGTTCTGAAACGTCCCAAGTTCAAGCCAGAGAGGAAACCTGCCCCTGGTGTTCACAATTGATGACCAAGGCAGTGAGAGCTCATCCAAATCAAGAAAGGATTCAGAATACGTTCTGTAAAATGTCTACAGCAATGTCAAACATCTAACAAATGTCACTCCTAGTCCTCATTATTAATTAAATCTTGGGCCTTTGGAGGAGAGATGAGCAGTACACAGCTGGGACTCATCTGATGTTGGATGTGCGCAGTCAGGGACCCCTTCACCTGTTACTCCCAAATTCTCACCTGCCCCTACCTGTGAAAAAGTCACGAATGAGACGTCTGTCTCGGGGCCGCTGGTGAGAAGAGAGTGGCAGAGGCTGCGCTCAAGCTGTGTGTCCCCTTCTCTTCAGGAAACTGAAAATGACTCTAAAGTTAGGAGTATAACGACCTTTTATGTATTTTGCTATTAATTCAAACATCAACCAGAAAAGCTTATTTTGTTATTTTCTAACAAGACAAAGAGCTGGTGAGGCTTCTCGCTGCCCTCCCTCTCTGCGTTGTTACTGGCCGACCTGGCAGACGCGACTGAGCGTGGGCATTTGCCGACTGTGGTGTAATCCGTGTGTGCAGCCAGCAGCTCCCCGTGTGGGCCGAGACTGGGACGCAGACTGTGTGTGCTGCGCCGGGACGGGGGATACTTCTCCTAAAGGAAAGCACATCTTCTATGGAGAATACTCTATGCACAAGAGAACTAACTGCTCTGTGGGTCTCTGCTTCTGTCTCCTGAGGTCTGATCCAAGTCCTGTATGAGGCTTGTGGGCCCCCAAGTCACCACAGACGCATGTGCTGTTTCCATCTATCAAACAATATGAACAAACAGGTGAAACTTCAGAGGCACCCTGGACAGCTGTGGCCTGAACCCTTCCCACAGGCTTGCCCAGTGCCCTTCTCTGAGGTACAGTGCAGGGGCCTGGCTGGGTATTGGGAATGAGGGTTTGGGACGGCGCTGCCCATTAGAGTCCTAATTGCACCATCGCATCCCATTGTGGGAAATCTCACTCTCCCCCAAATGACGTTTGAATACACAGGGATCAAAGTTCCAATTGGAACATATACTTTTAGATGTGTTAGGCTCAGAAAGGAGGTGGGCTGATGAGTTTGATAAAAATGTTACGTCTCCATGAAAGCTTCCTACGTAATATTGCTCCAACAGATCCCAGAGCCTGAAGGTCACAGCACCCCAGCCCCTTTTTCTGTGTGACACAGCCTGAGGTGAAGGTAGAAGTTCACGAAGTTCCATGACACAGCTCAGACTTTCTCATTACAGGGTCTATGATGAGTGTGGACGCACTTCTGAGACCCTGCCCCTTCCATTAACTTGGGTGTCTCCTGTGGAGCAGTGTCTGGTCTGTAGACACCCCCAGACAGCTCCCCTGACACAGAGGAAGCAGATGGCAAAGAGCAGATGGCATTTGGGGGTCCAACAACGTTAGACAACTACTTTCTAATAACCCCTCACACCTACGGAAATGATGTTTCATGGATGAGTCAGCTACAGGAGGCATTTGTCGATACATTCCTCTTGTTTCCAAGGCTTTCAGAATTCAGTATTCAGGATCATCTCAAAAGAGAGCAAATTAGCTGGAGAAATTAAGTTTATTCATCCTTAAAAGCTGGTACTGGCTATTCTCGCTGAACATACCAGGGCTCTGCACTTCCTGAGACGTGCAGGTGCAACGTGGGAGAATACGGGTGAGAATTTTTCTCAAATCAGCAACACTTGGGGAAGGTCACCTGCTGGTGAGTGAAGCATTCAGCCACGGTCCCCTGACGTAGGGTGCTTGGAGGCTGAGAACCCAGCCAAGCCTGTACTCATTCTCAGCCTTCCGCGCTCACCCAGTGTGGACTCGGGTGGATCATCCTAGTATTTAAAATGTGAGTGATGGTAATAATCACTATCAGCAAGTTCCATAAAGAAAATGTATTTTCCCTTATATCAGGACAGTATTAATAGCTATAAGTTGCTACACATACTTGTGTGTATAAATAAATGCACATCGATCTCTTCATAAGAAACATATCATTTAAATGCAAATTGCTATTGCTGTTTTGCAAATAATTTGAGAATGAATAATGGCTGTGGTAGGGAAAACATGTGTCTCCCTTATGCTTTTTGTAACTTGTGATAATTAAGGTGTGTGTGCAATGCCTGTTTACATCATATGATACTTTTTCTCCTGATTTCTGTTATTGAATATCTACTCTAATTTGGAAAGGTCTAGTTGGATGATAATTTATTTGGGACCATTTGAGTCACAGAAGTGCTGTGAAAGAGACTAATAGCAGGTTATGGGTGAAACAGCTGTGGAGGGAGGTGACCCAGCCACCTGTGCGGAGCTGCCAGGGCCCGGCACAGGTGGTGGATCTCCTAGGTGGGGGTCCGATTATTGCAAGGAGTAACAACTGTGTTTTCCTAAACCTGACTCTGAGACCACCCTGCCCAGAGTGTCTCCTCCATGGCTGTGTGCTCGGTAAGGAGGACACGTGTGTCTGTGGGCCTGTGACCTGTCTCCACCCTCACAGGACAAGGGCAGACGCAGAGACCATGGGTGCCACAGCTCAGCCGCCAATCAATCAATCAATACACAGATAAATACATACAACAGAAACACAGAATCAGATTCATTATTACAGCTACATAACTAGCCTCACTGCTCAGGCATGGCAGAAGTAAATAAATGAATCATGCTAAAATGGCTGTATTGACAGGGTGACTTAACTCTTATGAACGCCCCTCTGAAAACCCGTATAGATCAAGGGTAGAAGAGGTCCTTCATGATCAGGGGCAGCTGTGGGACACACAGTCCACTGTGAATCCATAGAGAGGCCGTCCTGTTCCTCTGTGCGGTGATACATATTTTGTACCTTCAATCTTCTCTCTGTAAGGAGGTCACCCTCCTGTGCAGGGTTCTCAGAAATGAGGCCAAGCCCATTATTGGGGGGAAGTGTCAGCATCTTTGAGGAATCGGAGGATTATTGTTTAAATGGCACACACATGCACCCCTCAGAGATTCAGATACGCCCTTGGGGCAGTTGCCCCACCACTTGGTACCCAGATCCTAGAGGGAGCATTGATGCTCCCACACTCAGAGTGAAACGCTGATGAGCAGTGACAGCCTGGGGACTGGGTCCTGGGTGGGTGCCAGCCCAACCTCCGCCGAGACTCCCTCTGACGGGGCTGCTGAGCGCTGCGTAAGAGCAGGAAACTGAAAGACTGCCTTGTACAGAGGTAGCGGTTCCTTCCTCTGCTCTAAGATCCATTCCAGGCAACTCCTGGGGATGCAGCAAGAGTCATGGCCCCAGTTTAAGTGAGTAAATCAGAACTTCGGCTACAGGATGTGGCCAAAGTCCCTGAGGGCTTCCTGCCTTTGACAGTGAATCCCATAATGGTTTTTCAAAATAAATGCTAAGTTCGCTTACCAAATTTGGTAGATGTACCATTGTTTTAAAGAAATCTGGAAAAAATACCACCTAGTATTTGATAGCATTAATTCAGTTAAAACATGTGCTTGGGAACACACACACATCACATCCACTCCCTCCCACCCCACAAACCCCCATATTCACAAAATCTCTCCAAAAGAACAGCAAATTGGGGGCGGGGGGAGGTAGTAGTTTTCTGCTTTGTTTTGCCTCAGATTTTATGTAAGTATAAAAGTACATGAGGAGACTGCGTCCACAGATGTTTAAAAGTGTGTTCCTTACCCATGGATAGTTTAATCCACTGAAAAGAGAGTTCAAGATGTCTTTAATGCTTTTATTATGTAAATAAAGCACTTGCCACGAAGGAAAACATTTTTAAATGCTGCTGTGTGATCTTCAACTGCCAAGAAAGGTACAAAATTAGAGAGATTTCCAGAGAAAGGCCCTTGGTCCCCACTGCCCAGGACACTGTCCCACCTGAGTGGGAGTGTAGCAAGTGCCGAGCACAGGGCCTGGGTGTCCTGGAGGTGACTCGTGGATGGAGCAGGGTCTGAGCAGTGAGCTGCCAGAACTAAGGCACAGGCCAGTGCAGGTGTTTAACAGAGACGGGCGCACCCTCCTCGGCCCCACCAGAGGGATCCAGCCGACCGGGTTGGGCTGCAGGTGTACAGCCAGGCCCCGGCAGGTGATTCATGATTGGAGGACTTTGTTAATGTTCCCCGAGAGCAGTGCGCTTCTTTTTTTCCTCTGTGAGTTTTATATGGGCTCTGCCTTACAGCAAGATGGTGCACCTCAAGAACCCTCCTCCTTCTTTCTTCTCTGCTATTCAGCCGTGGTCACCTTCTGCCAGAGGACCCAAAGGGGGTCCTCAGCAGGCGTATGCAATGTCGAGGAGAACAGGAGGTAAGCCAGGCAGGCTCCGAACCCCGGGAGGGAGGCGTTCAGGCTCCCTTTTCTCTTTCCTCATTCTGTCCTCCCAGTCGGCCACGTTAGTCGAAAGGACCCCTCTTGGGGGAGTATCTGTCTCTCCTAAGGAGAGTCCGCAGGCAGTGGGGCCATGCCCAGGAGGTGATCTGCAAGGGGCAGGGTGGGTTTCTAGAAGTGGTCCCGACTGTGTCACAGCTGGGCCACCGCCTCTGCTCAGGGGTGAGGAAGCTTCTTCAGATGAAGGTACTATGGTATTCCATCCTGTTTTTTTCCTTCCCGCCCTACCTTAATCTTCCGTCCCTGCCCTGGCCTTCCCTCCCTGCCCTGGCCTTCCATCCCTGCCCTAACCTTCCCTCCCTGACCTAGCCTTCCCTCCCTGCCTTAGCCTTCCCTCTCTGCCCTAACCTTCCCTCTCTTCCCTAACCTTACCTCCCTGCCCTAACCTTCCCTCCCTGCCCGAGCCTTCCCTCTCTGCCCGAAACTTCTGTCCCTGCCCTAATCTTCCGTCCCTGCCATGGCCTTCCCTTTCTGCCCTAACCTTCCCTCCCTGCCCTAACCTTCCGTCCCTGCCCTAACCTTCCATCTGTGCCCTAACCTTCCCTCCCTGCCCTACCCTTCCGTCCCTCCCGCAAATTTCTGCCCCTGCCCTAAACTTCCCTCCCGGCCCTGGCCTTCCCTCTCTGCCCTAACCTTCCCTCCCTGCCCTAGCCTTCCGTCCCTGCCCTAACCTTCCATCCGTGCCCTAACCTTCCCTCCCTGCCCTAACCTTCCATCCCTGCCCTAACCGTCCCTCCCTGCCCTAACCTTCCCTCCCTGCCCTAACCTTCCTTCCCTGTCCTGGCCTTCCCTCTCTTCCCTAACCTTCCTCCCTGCCCTAACCTCCCGTACCTGCCCTAAACTTCCGTCCCTGCCCTAACCTTCCCTCCCTGCCCTAACCTTCCCTCCCAGCCCTAACCTTCCGACCCTGCCCAAAACATCCCTACCAGCCCCTCTACAAAGATCCTTCACAAAACCTCCCTCCCAGCCCTAACCAACAGCACCTGCCCTAAACTTCCGTCCCTGCCCAAACCTTCCCTCCCTGCCCTAACCTTCCCTCCCTGCCCTAACCTTCCGTCCC
>CAUYRH010155428.1:0-42116 GCA_963574655.1 Perodicticus potto | reverse complement strand
AGAACATAAATGTCTTAACACAATAACTAAGAAAATGCTGTGAAGGCTATGTTAACCAGTTTGATGAAAATATTTCAAATTGTATATAAAACCAGCACATTGTACCCCACAATTGCATTAATGTACACAGCTATGATTTAAAAAAAAAAGAACACTGGTTATTGTACTCTGCTCTGACGCAGTGCAATGAAATTAGAAAAGACTGTTTGCACTGGTTCTAGTAGGTTCAAATTGCTGTCTTTTGAATTGTTGGGGAGGTATTAATGCTAGCAATAATAGACAATCACATAAATTGAAGTTATTCTTAAAAATTCCATAGAAAGTTTCCACTGTGGAGAGTAATGTACAATATCTCAATATTTCCAGCACAGCCAATTTTTCTTTGGCATTGAAAAAGATAGCTGTTTCTGTGATTGAGCTTCAGATAAGGTAGTTGGCTCACAATGTAGTATTAGGTTCTATGAAAAATAAATCTGTATTTATATTCTAGGGTACTTGTTTTGTGTTTATACCTTACATGGATTTACTGACTATATGTTCATACCTCCTATAAAAATATACCCATAAATGGATTAGCAAATTGTGGCATAGGTATACCATTGAATACTATTCAGCCATAAAAAGATGGGGACTTTACATCTTTCATGTTTACCTGGATGGAGTCGAAACACATTCTTCTTAGTAAAGCATGTCAAGAATGGAAAAAAACGTATCTAATGCACTCAATACTAATACGAAACCAATATATAAATACTTACGCACTCATATGAATACTGAAACACAAATATAGTGTAGAAGGGGGAGAGGCGAGGAGGGTGAGGTGGGAGGAAAGGGAGAGGGTGATTGGCAGGAGGAAGGAGGGCATTTGGTGGGATTTTACCCAGTGTGCATAATGCAAGGGTATCAACCCGCCCCTCCCCCCCATGAGGGGCTATCCTACAACTTGAACTTTACCTTGGAAGTGAGAACAATGTAACTAAAAGATTTGTTACCTCATATCAATTTGAAATAAAACATTATGCCTATTTTATATCCACTTTACAGGTGAAAAAATATTAAATATTAAATTTCTTGTCAAAAAATATGTGAGTTAATATATGATAGAGCCTGTAGTTTTAATTGAGATTAATTCTATGCTATACCAGATTTCTTATAATTATATGTCAAATAAGAGCAGAAAGGTTCTGAGTGATAATAAACCTTTCACAGAGCAAGATATGAAATTTTCAGATATGAACTTTGAGAATACAGGCACACTAGCTATTCAGGGATGAGGCTATCTTCTGCCTATCATCAGTATTCTGCCTTTGAGGCATTGCCCTCTGTATATTTATAGAGGGGATAACTAAAGCACAAGTACCATAGCTCATAAACATACATTTTAGATCACGTGTGCCACTTGTCACATTGTATTGTATAAAACATACTGTGGTTGAGCAAGGAACTAAAACAAATTTCATCTTCTCCCGGATATTTTATATTTCCCACTTCCATGTTATCATTATCTTTATGAAGCTTTTATTGTGCTTTAGAGTTTGGTAATGGAGTTGAACATATCAGCGTTGAAAGCTTTCTGGGAGAAATGTCTGTACTCAGCTGATGAACAGAACACAATTGGCTATGCATGGAGGAATTCTCACCAGGTACATCCCACGGAAAACCCTGAGTAAGGGAAAACAAACCCCCCACTGCACGTTTACCATGTTTGCCATGTTTCATGATGGTATAGTTGTTGGCTCTGATACTCTGGAATCAAAAACGGTGATGTGAGGCTCTGAGAAATGGGGAACTTGATAGATATGGCTGTTAGAATTCTTTTGTGATGATTGTAATTAAATTGCCTAATGTCCCTCTGCCTTTCTAAGCAGAGAGTAGCTAGGGAATTATCTTCCAAATCTTATCTCCAGTAATTAACTCCAATACTTGCCCAAACGGTCAAGACTTTCATGACATCTGAACTGTCTCCTGTTCTCTTTGCTTTCAGTGAGAATTCCAGGCATTATCCTTAGGATGAGTGGAACTTTTCTCCTGTCTCTCCTCCCTTTTCCTTCTCATCCTCATTACAATGCTGATCCGCAAACTAAAAGAGAATTAACTAAAACACATTTGTTAAATTATACATTTTATCTACTTCACTGAGCCATTAATTTTATTCTTCTTGCTAAGCCCCTGTTGTTACAGAACTTCCTTAGTTTTTAACGTATGAGGCTCTATTTTTTCTAAAATTTACTCTATTTTTAGAGCCTAAATTTACTCTAGTTTTTTAACTTTTTAGTTTGAAATTATACTGTTTGCTCTGTAATTTCGTGTGGATTGGCAGCTTCCTGTTTTATGTTTCTTCCATCTTCCCCTTCCCCGTCTGAGAGATTGCTGCTATTGGTGGCCATACTCTGAAAGTCCTGACTACCAACTCTTAGGAGCTACGGAACTTTGGGCTATTCTTCTGCCTTTTCTTATGCTTAGTTTCTTATTTGCAAAATGCAAATGATAATAATACCATATGGAGTTGATATCCTTGTAAATGAGATGATGCGTAAATAGTTCTTGGCAGATAAAGAAATGTTAGCTACTGTTACACTTTTTATCATCTCTCATGTTAGAAGTTTTTGTATTTTAAACACGATCTATGTTTTGTAGTTGATATTCACTGTGCACTTGCTCTCTCTAATATCTATAATGTATGCTACATTGTCTTGGTTTCAGTTTCCCCACCCATTCTGATCTTTACTTACATTTTTCTTTCTAGTTGCCACTCTATTTTTTTTTTTTACTCTCACTGCTGCATAGCTTCCAGGAGTATTCAATATTAATAGGTCTCTGTGGAGAATTTTAAAATCCCCGTCTCTGAAAAGATTGTGTTGCTCATACCCACAACCCGTACCTGTATGTAAATCAAAACAAAATTATATTTTCAGAAATGACACAAAAGTCCCATAATAACGACCTCTTGTTTGTAGGTGAAAAATACAAGCTTAAATTGTGAAATTAAGTAGATTTTTCATATTGTGATTATAAATTTTTGATTCAGTTTTTTGTACTTCAATTTTTTACTTTTTGGAGGGGCAATTTTTATGCTATTAGTAGTTCAGCTTCATAAACCAGTTGCCTTGATTTCTTTGTGATATACACAATTGCACACACATGGATACATGTGTGCTACTGTGTGCATATATAATTATATGTGTATATAAATATGTATTATGTAGAGGATAAAATATATGTATTACATATACATATATATGTGCGTGTGTATATATATATATGAGTGTCATGGCATTGTTCAAAGTGTATAAATATGTGTGGAGATAGATGATAAAGACTTAGCCTTTGCTTGTATCTGTCATTTGCTAGCTGTTTTATTTTTGGTAGGTTTCTCCATATCTGAGTCTCCTTTCCTTTTCTGTAAAAATAGAGTCATAGAATGTGCTTCTCAGTGTTGCTATGAAGATTAGGGAACATTGTATAGGTGATACAATTGCAGAACTTACTGAGCACTACTTAAGCCTCAGTGAACTAAATTTAAAAGTGGCATACTCAGAGTTTCTGTGTCTTATTCAACTATGTAGATGTGAGATCAAGGTCAGTCTTGAATCGTTGTGACCGACCTTCACCAACCAATCAACATGTTGTTCCTCCACCACCCAAAGCTATGAATACCAAAGATGAAAGTCTTATTTCATGACAAGGGACAAATCAGCTGGCACATGTGAAAAATAATATTCATTTCATGGACTTGTTAGAAGATTTGAAGGTGATTATTTGTCTAGGATACTGCTAAGCCCAGAGGAAATGCTAAATGAATAGGGCTGTCCTCATTGTTATTGAAAATCATATTCAGAAGCATTCCAGAATCCATCCCAGGTTGAGTCAATGATGGTGAGAGTTAGACTGATGTGCAAACAGCTAAAGTTAACATGGAGACAGGCCTAACACACATGTATATTTAGGGAATGATGTCCATCCACATGATTTTTATGGGCAGTGATTATAAGTAGTTTATTTTAAAAATGCTATACTTTCCTCATTGCCTCCTATGGAGGTGGTAGATTAGAAGGTTTTCATTTCTCTACGTGTGATGAGGTTTGTGTACAATTTGAGAGTAGTTCCAGAGGGAGAGCTGACATTTTCCTCAATTTAAAGTGAAGAAGTATTTGAAAATTTTGGGAAAATTGTGGGAAGAAGAGAAAAAAGTTGATAAAGTTGGGCAGCATGTGGTAAAATGGGATAGCAAGAAAATCCCTGTAGTAGCTTGAAAAATAAAAGAAATATCTAATGAGAGCTTTTAAAGGTTTTGATATAACACAAAATTTATATCTCTCCCTCCATCTTCCTGACAAAATCTTTAGTAAAATTTGAATTGCTTGTGAATATTTCGGTGTGGATGGGGTTGTACATGAAATGTTTATGTTCCTTCCAAACTCATATGTTAAACATAACTTCCAAGATGATGGTGTTAGGAGATGGGCTTTAAAAAAATTAAATTATTAAAACGCTTTTGATAAATTTATTATTGTTATTTATTTTTATTTTCAGAGACAGGGTCTTGCTCTGTTGCCCAGGTTGAAGTGCAGTGATACAATCATAACTCACTGCAGCCTCCAACAGGTGGAGCTTTTGAGAGGTGATTAGGTCACGAGAGTCGAACCTCATGGATGGAACTAGGGCCCTTGTCACAGACACCCCGAGAGCTCTCATGCCCCTTTTGCCATGTGAGAAGACACCGTCTATGAACCAGAGTTTGGACCCTGCACTGACACCAAATACGTCACTGAGAAAGAAATTTCTGTAGCTTATAAGCCACCACGTGTGAGGAACTTTGTTATATAAGGCTAACTGGACCAAGACAGATGGGTTATTTAGAAAAACCATGAGACACAGAGGTACCTCTGATACAGAATAACACGAAGCTGGTACATTTGAGAACATCTGAGTCACACTCTGACTTTGCCCGCTCATTTTGTTCTGACTTATTCATTGTTCTCAGAAGCTTCTATGACGCAGAGCAGACCGTCTCATCTATTGCTTTGCTTTTTTTATAGGCAGATCTGAGGTCATCTTCATGTTAAGCTCTGATCCCCAGGAACCCAAATTCCACCTTAAATTGCCCCAGAATATGCATGCCGCGTTGATGTGACACTTTAGATGTGTAGCTCAAGGGATGAGAAGGGATGATCACGGTGGTGGTGGTGGTGATAGCAGCAACGATTGCTACTGAGTTTAGAGAAAATGTCCTATAATGACATAGTAAAAAAGGATCATGTAATTTTTAAGTTAGATCTACTTGAACTTAAATTAAGGATTTGTCAACATTTACAGTGAGACCTCAATCAACTTATATAATCTCTAAAATTTAGCTGTTCTCGGCTCATCTCTTTACTCATCATGTTGTGTAAGACCCACAAAGAAAGGAAAATTGGTAGGAGGGCAACAGGTTGTAATGTTTCTGTAGAAATTATCACTGCCCATTGAAGCTAAAGATAAGGTTTTATTTTTTTAATTTCTATGAAGTAAATTCCTCTTAGCTAAATAATTTGTAGAATATCGTTAGTTCTACAATATACCAAAAGAATGATGCACCTTGATAAATGTTTATTTACCTTCCTTCATATGAAAGTAATTTGTAATAGTCAATGAAGTCTTCAGGTCTGACAATTTTCATTTTAAAAGCAAATAGTCTGATAAATTTACTTATGATTTGGGTATTTCTATTAGCAGTTTGCATTGATTGAGTTTAGTCAATTTAAAAAATTGCCATTATTAAACTCTTAGAGCATGAAAAAATCACCAGTTTCTTTAGGCACCACCTTTTAGGTCCTAGTGAACTGAACATTTGTAAAAACACTTACGTATGGGGCGGCGCCTGTGGCTCATAGAGTAGAGTGCCAATCCCATATACCAAAGGTGGCGGGTTCAAACCCGGCCTGGGCCGAACTGCAAAAAGAGAAAAATAGCCGGGCATTGTGGTGGGCGCCTGTAGTCCCAGCTACTCGGGAGGCTGAGGCAAGAGAATTGCCTAAGCCCAGGAGTTGGAGGTTGCTGTGAGCTGTGTGACGCCACGGCACTCTACCGAGGGCGATAAAGTGAGACTCTATCTCTATAAAAACAAACAAACAAACAAAAAAAACCATGTATATTACCAAATAGCAGGAGGAATATGCTACATTTGCACATGTATTCTTATCTTAAAATTTTTATTATTAAATTAGTGCACCAGCATAAGTTATAGTGTAAGTACTAAGGTGTAGGAGAACTAGGGAATAGTCAGCTTCAATTATCCATTTCATCTGGAGTTAGAAAAAGCCAACCAATTTGAAAAGAAAGTAATCATAATCTTTTTGCCAGGGTTTTCTGTCTTAACAGAATTAAAGATCATTGTTAACATTTTCCATTTAGCTATTGCTAGGCAAAAATTTAAAAATTTATTTTCTATACACCTTGCTTACATAACAAACATGAAAGTGTTTGAGAAATATAATGGACAATAATAGTTGTTTTGTGGAAATGTCTTCTCTTGAAGAAAATGATCATTCCAGTGTTTAAAAATTTATGGACTATCTAATGGGATTACAGGAAAGTAACTTCCAAGCATCTTACTGCATGACACTTGTTTAGCTATGGGATTATCTTTAAAGTTACTATTCTTATTAAAAAGGATAATCAAAGGCTAAACATAGCTAGATATCCCCTGGGCAACCAATATACAGCCATTTAGTAAGTAAAAGAGAAATTAGAAGGCTTATTCAATAAAGCATCTTCTTTCTAAGTAGAATTTAAAAATTGGTTTAACAGGGACTAGAGGATAATTAATAGAATCCATTACTAAGAGTGGATGGCTTGACCTAATACTTTAACAAGCATATTTATTCATCTTCAAAGCCAAGTAAAATGCTTTTGAAACTAGGTCAAAGGTAGGAGTAATTTTTCTTAAACTATTGTATGATCTAATATTATTTGACGTCTATGTTGCAGAGAACAGACCACAGCAAAGATAGCGTGTGACTTGTTTACATTTCAAAGAAACAGATAAAAGACTTTATTTCATTCTGTAGAGTTGAGAATTTGTGCGATTCCAGGATTATTTTAAGACCCTTAATAGCAATAGATTTTCTAATTTTTGTTTGTCTTAACTCAAGGAATTTTTAATGCAGTAAAATTAAAACGATATATCCTTGCTATAACATTTTTGAAATTAGTTTTGTAATTTTGGTTTATTACCTCCAGACTGTCATGTTCATAGGCCATCTTGAAAAAAGAAGTACAAACTTGAAGAACTCACACTTTCCAGTTTTAAAAACTGCTATAGTAAGATACAGTAACAAACCAGTGTGGAATTGACAGAAGGATAAACATATAGATCAGTAGAATAAAATTAATAATTTAGAAATAAACCCTAATATATTTGGTCAATTGATTTGTGACAAAGGGGCAAATTCAATTCAGCAGAAGAACATATAGTCTTTCACCAAATGGTGCTGGTATAGCTGGAAGTTCATATGCAATGAGATGAGTTTGGAATCCTATGTAATATCATACCCAAAAATGAACTCAAAGTGAATTGCAAACCTAAATGTAAGACCTAAAACTAAAATAGGATTAAATCTTTATGGTTAGGCAATGATTTCTTAGAAATGAGATTAAAAAAGGTGATAAAATCCAATATTGGTAAATTGAACTTCATCAGAATTAAAGACGTTTATGCTTCAGAAGACACTGTTAAGAAAGTGAAAAGAAAACCCACATAATAAGAGAAAATATTTGCCCATCGTATATCTGACAAGGAACTTGAATCTAAATTAAATGAGAAACTCTTAAAACTTAGTAGTGAAGCAAGTGGCCCAATTAAAAAATGGGCAAATGATTTAAATAGGCAGTTCTCCAAAGAAATATAAAAATGGTGTATCAGCACATGAAATGACACTCAGCGTCATTAGTCATTAGCGAAATACACATCAAAACCATAGTGAGATACCATTATAAAGAGGTATAAACCCACGGAATGGCTATCATAAAAAAGACAGACATAATTGTTAGAAAAGAGGGGAGAAATTAGAACTTTAGTACATTGTTGCTGGGATTATACAATTGTAGCTGTGACTATATGACCCAGCAATTCCACTCCTAGACCTCTACCCAAGAGAAATGAAAGCTTAAGTTCACACAAAAACTTGTATACAAATGTTTATAGCAGGGTTATTCATAAGAGCCCCAAAGTGGAAATAACGTAAATGCTTATCAGTTGACGAATGGGGAAACTAAATGGGCGTGGGCATGGTGGCTTGAGCCTGTACTCCTAGCACTCTAGGAGGCTGAGGTGGAGGGATCCCTTGAGCTCAGGTGTTCTAGACCAGCCTGAGCAAGAACAAGACCCCATCTCTATTAAAAATAAAAAAAATCAGTGTGGCATTGTGACAGGCACCTATAGTCCCAGCTACTCAAGAGGCTGAGGCAGCAGGATCACTTGAACCCAGGAGTTTGAAGTTGCTATGAGCCAGGCTGAAACCATGGCACTCCAGCTTGGGCAACAGAGTGAGACTCTGTCTTGGAAAAAACCCAAACCAAACCCAAACCAAACCAAAACAAAACAAAAAACCAAGGTTATAGGCATACAAGGCAATATCATTCTACATTAAAAAGGACTGCTATTTGCTACAACATGGATGAACTTCAAAAACAGCATTCCAGGTAAACAGCCAGTCACGAAAGACCACACATTTTATGATGTCATTTATATGAAATGTTTGGAATAGGCTGTCTACAGAGATAGAAAGTAGATTAATGGTTGCCTAGGGAGGAGAGACAGGTGATAATTGTACAACCCTGTAAATGTACTCAAATCTATGAAATTATATATTTTAATCTGGTTAACTGTATGGTATGTAAGTTATATATCCATAAAGCTGTTAGAAAATGAGGTAATCTCCAAAATACAATAAACTAAGTAGCAGATGAATATTATTCACAATAGTTACTTCTAATAATTTTAGCAGCTGTGTTTTATATTTTCTCCAGAAATAATCTAAATTTACCTAATTTTGTGATCTTTACCTTGGTTTTTCTTTTACCTCTCCCTATCTTTGAAATCTGGGTAAGATAGCTATGTTCCCATATTATAATAAATATCAGTTTGAGTTATTTTAGTTTAATGTGCACTAAGCTAATAAAACCAATTTTGCATTTATGTTTGATATTAACAAAAGTACTTAACAATTATAGATCAGAGCTCATACTGAATAGGCTCAGATGAACTGTTAATAAGTCTTGACATTTCTTATAAATTCTAAACAAAATTCGATTATTTGGGGAGACGGGATGAAAAGCATTAGAATTATTTCACCTGGGGAAAGAAAGCTCAATGACAATCTTCTAGTATTTGAAGGATAGTGGCCAGTTAGTTTCTGTCTAATCTGAGATTTTCAGTTTGGGATGGTGAAAGAGTTCTGGAGATGGGTAGTGATGATGGCTGTACAACCATGTGAAAATACTTTATGTCATCAAACTCTGCATTTAAAAATGGTCAACATGGAAAATTTTTGTTATGTTTATTTATCACAATAAGAAAGGTAAATAGCTAAATACAAAATAAAGATATAATGCAAACAGTGGAAAGCACACAGATCGAAGAGAATGAGTAGACAACTACAAAGGAGGAGAAAATATTTGCAAAAGATACGTCTGATAAAGGACTGTCACAATGTATGAGAACTCTTAAAACTCAACAGTAAGATATCAAAACACTCAATTTAAAAATGGACCTCAGTTGGGTGTGGTAGTTCATGCCTGTAATCATAGCACTTGAGGGGCTGAGGCAAGTGGACTGCTTGAGCTGAGGAGTTTGAGACTAGCTTGAGCAAGAGTGAGACCTCATTTTTACTGAAAAAAAAAAAAAAGAAAAGAAAAGGGTGGCGCCTGTGGCTCAAAGGAGTAGGGCACCTGCCCCATATGCCGGAGGTGGCGGATTCAAACCCAGCCCTGGCCAAAATCTGCAAAGAAAAAAAAAAAAGTAGCCAGACTTTATGGCAGGAAGCTGTGGTCCCAGCCATTTGGGAGGCTGAGGTAAGAGGATTGCTCAAATCCAGGATTTTGAGGTTGCTGTGAGCTGTGATACTACAGCACTCTACCCAGGGCAAAAAAGTGAGACTCTGTCTCAAAAAAAAGAAGGGCCCAAAATCTTAACAGACACCTTACCAAAGAAGATATATAAATGGCAAATAAGCATATGAAAAGATCATCACACATCATATGTCACCAAAGAAACACAAATTAAAACACTGGTGATATTATCATCGCACACCTATTTGATTGTCCCAAATCCAGGAATCAGATGACCCAAATGCTGGTGAGGACATGTAGCAACAGGAAGTCTCATTTGTTGCTGGTAGGAAGGCAAAATGGTGTGGCCATTTTGGAAGACAGTTTGGCAATTTCTTATAAAACTAACAATACTCTTATCATATATTCCATCAATCATACTCCTTGGTACTCACCAAAAGGAGTTGAAAACTTATGTCTATACAAAATCCTACCCATTCACATTTCTAGCAGCTTTCTTCTCAATTGTCAAAACTTGAAAACAACCCAAATGCCCTTCAATATTACTGAGTGCTAAAAAGAAATGAGCTACTAAGCCATAAAAAGCCATGGAGGAATTGTAAATGCATGCTACTAAGGGCAAAAATGCCAATCTGAAAGCCTACTGTATACTGTCTGATTCCAACTACGTGATGTTTTGGAAAAGGCGGTAAAAAGAGCAGTGGTCTCTGGGAGTTAGGGGAAAGGATGGATGAATAAGTGGAGCTTGGTGGATTTTTAGGGCAGTGAAACTGTACTAAATGGGTACTAAATGGTGAGCACATTCATTGTACATTCTCCTAAACACATAGAATACATAAAAACTCCCTAATGTAAACTGCGAGTTTTGAGTGACAATTATATAACTGTAGGTTCATTGATTGCAACATATGCCCTACTCTGGTGGGGAAAGTTAACATTAATGATTGGGGGGCTGTGCACATGTGGGGTTAGAGTGTATATGGGAAATTTCCATACCTTCTACTCAATTTTGATGTGAGCCTAAAACTACTCTAAAAAGAAAGACCATTTAAAAATGTACACAGATAATAAACATATAGCTTGATGGATTTTCACAGACTGAATATTCCTTTGAACTGACACTCAGGTCAAGAAATAGGACATCATCTGTGTGCTAGAAACCTCCCTATGTTATCCTTTCCAGTTATTAGCTACCTGCAATGGGCAACCACCACCCTGACTTCTAAGAACATAGATTAGGTTTTCCTGTTTTTTGTTTTTGTTTTTACTAGGTATAATTAGAATAATACAGCATATACTCTTTTGTAACTTGCTTCTTTTACCCCACCATTTTGCTTGTAATAGTTATCCACATCTTTGCCTGTAGTTGAAGACTGTTTGTTCTTATTGTTGTGTAGTAGTTCATTGTAAGACTATCCAGCAATTTATTTATCCACTCCATTGTTGATGGGCATCTTGGGAATGTATAATTTGGGGGCAATTAGGAAGTGTGAATGTTATGGTGCATGATTTTTTTGTTGAATGTATGGATGCATTCCTGTTGAGTTTATACCTGGGAGTAGAGTAGCATACGCCACTACAGTTTTCCTAAGTGGTGGTATCAGTTTACACAGTACCAACGTACATCCGAGTTCTGATTGCTCCACTTTCTCTCCAGCCTCATCAGTTTTGTAGTTTTCCATCTTTTCATGTTAGCCATTTTGCTGAAGCCATTTTTAGTCCTTTCAAGTTGCAATAACAGAATACTTGAGACTGGGTAATTCATAAACAAAAGAATTTGTTAATCACAGTTGTGGAGCCTGGATAGTCTAAGATCAAGGTGTCAACATTTTTGCTGGGTGATGAGGGCCCCTTCCTCATCGATGGCAACTTCTTGCTGCAGCATCTTTTCTTGGCAGGAGGGGATGAGCGCCCCTCAGGGCCCTCTAGGATAAATGCCTTAACCCCATTCATGTGGGTGGATCCCTCAGGATTTAATCACCTTCAAAGACCCCCTTTAATACCACTGCTTTGGCGATTAGGTTTCAACATATGATTTGGGGGAGGCAGAGGGATGCAAACATTCAGACCATGGCCTTAGTGTTATCAATTCATATTGTTTGTGAAATGACTTGTCACTGGTCTTTGTCACAAATATCTAGCTGTCTTGCTTTTGACTAGGTTGGTGTTCAGAATTTTTAAAAACTCCCTTTCTTCTTTTAACTTACACCTAAATTCTCATTCACATCATTTATTCATAAATAAAACAGTGGTTTTTCATTCTGGGTTTGACTTTTGTTTTCCTGGCAGACACTTCAAAGGCAAATGGTAGCATCCAGATTTCGATATCAGCGTATGAATAAATTAATAGCTGTCTCTACAGAGTTAAAAATCTAGCTTAATGCTTTTGAAATATTTTGACAACTGTTTTTCTGAGGTAAGTAATTTGGATAGTCTATTTTTATGGAGAAGGAAATCAAAATAGTTTGGGATCTTAAATGAGTAATATTATTCATTCTGACTAGTAAGAAAGTTAATTATTCATCCAGTAGTATCTCGTATATGTAGAAAAATTTGATCCTGCCAGTGAGCACTTAAGTAGGAATGACATCAAATCTTACTAATTCAGATTAATTAGGAGATGGCCATATAAATGTTAAATTTAAATTTGGTAATTTATCTTCCAAGCATATACTACACGGTAGGTAAGTAAAGCAATGGTCAGAGGTCATTCAGGAATTTGCACTAGTAAATGGATAAGAAGAATTCACAATACATTAATTATTTAAAGATTGATAAACATAAGATAATCCAACATTTTTCTAGTCAGTTAAACATAAATTTTGCAAGATAGTGCATATTAGCAACTTGCTTAATATGCCATTACTCAGAGTGGATTGTATTAATTACTTCAGGGATTTCCAAGATTAAAATGAAATGCATCAAAATAAAATTATTTTCATATTAAATTATATATATATATGTCAATAATGCGTGTGTATAAGTTTCTGCCACTCAGTTACCATCATTATGCATTTAAATAGCTGCCTAATGGCATTATATTGTTAATAATGTATTTCTAGGTACTCAACCATGTTACAAATTTCATTAACAGTTCTGTCAGTTTTGATGCATCTATGCTCAATTGTCACTTAGTTTAAAGACTGAAGATGCATTTTTATGTTCACACTTAAATTTAACCCCAGGGCTATACCAATCTAGGATGGCGGAATCTCTCTGATTCTGAAGTAAGAACCATCACAAGTTTTCTTATTTAGCTATCCTTGGGGAACACATAAGGATGCCTGTAAGATAATTAATTAGATGAATTCATCCCTATGCTAGGATTATTAGAGATTTCCAAAGAAATATATTATTTAGTTGATAGTTCAAAATGCTTATGCACCAGGTGGAAGATTCTATTTTATAATTTTTAAATGTGCAAGTAGAATCCCATGTTTCATACCATTTCGTCTACTGCAAACTTCCAGAACTGTCCTTCAAATGCTGTTTTCTTTTGTTGTAGTAAGATCATTCTTGTCATCCTTTACTCTGACTTTGGAAGAGTCAATTCTTATCCCTACTATGATTTGGGGGTACCTTTTTTATTTTTTATTTCATTCTCTGTCAATTTTCTAATTTTCATATATCATCCACTGGCTTACATTATACTTGAATAAAGACATTTCTCTTTTTTGGCAGACATGGTGTTCTAGACTCTGACCCTCACCTGGGCGAGGACTGGTGTCTGTTGCTCATTGCTTTGTCTCTGGTGTCCAGAATCACACCTAACTCATAAGTGCTCAGTAAAATTTGCTGATGGAGTGAATGATAAATAGAAATTTAAGCTTCCGATACATTTGTAGCAATTTAAAAACTTTTAGAATTAGAATTAAAGTAGTACTTTAAACCACATTTTCTAGGTAGCATTGATAAAGGAATACATTAATTTTACCTAAAGCTTCCAGATTACCACAGAAGAGCTTCATGAATTCCTCACCTAATGCCTCCCTTAATGAGAAATGTACCCATGTGGCTCCTCAATTTTTTACCATTTTGTGCTTGTCTGCATATGACTGTAAGCATGCCATGAGCATTGATTTTGATGTTAAAAATAGATTGCAATGAATAACTAAATTTGCAAATATGGGCCTTGCAGGTAATAAGGATCAGCTGTATGTTGGTGTCTTGCCCTTTCATTTCCATTGTTTATTTCAGATGCTCCTCATTTCTTTCCTGGATTATTATAATATTTGCCTAACTATTATAATTGCCCCAGATCTCTCTTTAATTCCTCCTTCTTCTACGTTTTCAAAATTATAATTTATCTTGTCACACTGCACTATAAAACTTTCAGTGTTAACTCCATTGCTGAATGAACATATAAATACATAAAACAGCGTATGGATTAGCTGTTATTTTATACCTTTATGCCTTTAAATATTTTTTACATTTGTTTATAGTAATAACCTCATCCCTCTTTAGTGCTGATAAAGATGGGCTTCATTTCTCTGATGATTAAAGATTATGAACATTCTTTCATATGTTTGTTAGCCATTCATCTGTCATCCTCAGAGAAGTTTCTGTTGAAATCTCTTTCTCACTTATAGAGGGGGATGATCGTACTTTTCTTATTGTTGTATCAGCCCACATCACAAAGTCACAAAACAACTGACACTGGTGTGGAAGTGGAGAGAAGGGAACACTTCTACGCTACTGTTGGGATTGCAAATTAACTAATGCAACCTTTTTGGAGAGAAGATCTAAAAGTAGACCCTCCATTTGATCCTGCAATCCCATTACTAGGTATCTACCTAGAAGAACAAAAATTATTTTACCACAAAGACATTTGCACCAGAATGTTTATTGTGGCTCAATTCATAATTGCCAAGTTGTGGAAGCAACCTAAGTGCCTATCAATCCATGAATGGATCAACAAACTGTGGTATATGTATACCATAGAATACTGTTCAGCCATTAAAAAGATGGAGACTTTACAGCTTTTACATTTTACCCAGATGGAGTTGAAATATAGTCTTCTTAGTAAAGTATCACAAGAATAGAAAAATAAATATCCAATGTACTCCATGCTAATATGAAACTGATATATAAACAATTGCGCGCTCATATGAACAATAAAACACAAATATAGTCTACAATGGAGGTAACAGGAATTGGGAGGGGGGAGGATGATTGGCAGAAGGAGGGAGGGGATGAGGCGGATCTCACCTACTGTGCACAGTGTGAGGGTGTATAACATGCCCCCAGGTGTGTTTTACAAATCCTAATGTGCACAGTGTGAGGGTGTGTAACACGCCCCCAGGTGTGTTTTACAAATGGAACTTTACCCTGGAAGTGAGAACAATGCAACCTAAAAATTTATACCCTCATATTAATTTGAAATAAAAAATAAGTTAAAAAAATGGGCTTGAAATGTCACCTCCTCTGAACAATGCATCTGAAGCTTTGTCAGACAGGTTGTTGTCTGCTCACCTTGCTTTTGTAGATTTTTGTAACATACCTGAATTACACTGCTTAGACTTCCTCATGTGCTATACCCTCCTTTAAGATGGAAGCTGTAGCTTATTTATGTAATTTTCAACTCACATCCAACTACTCATTACCTTTTGTGCGTTCAGCCTACAAAACATCTCCTAGTACCAAACTCAGCATCTGGCTTTTGTTAGCCTAACAATGGTTGCTTGTTAAGTAATTGGGTGAATGAATAAATAAACAGTTGACCTTTGGTCAATTTAAAAGATTTTTGATCGTTAACCTTCTTTGTTTTATTAGTGGCTCATAGAGATAATAAAATGAAAGTCTGATACTGTCTAGGTACTTAAAGCATATAAAATTATAGAAGCATTTGCTAGCATTTATCTTTAATATATTTCTTCATGATTACATTGCATTTCTTGTAGAATGGAAACAAGGTGACCACCTTTCTGAAATTCACTCTGAGCTGGTACCACTTGTGTTCAATTGGTATGGATCAATTACTAATGATATTTTTGTACTAACAGGATTGTTCTGGGACACAATGAGAGAAGAGATGTGCTAAGATTCTGAAGAATATTGAGTTATATGTCCTATTTTATATTTAGTTTCTCTCGGGGGAAGATAATAAAACAGAATATGATAATATCAAAAGTAGTTCAGTGAAACAATCTGTAATGATAATGTGAAAAACTTGACTTTATTTATTTTTCCTTGGTAAGTAATAACATTTGAAATCATGGACATCTTTTGTCATGATCTATCTTCACATCCTAGAAAAGCCATTTATATGCTGATGAATTTAATACCTTTTGCCCTCACTTTGAGATGAACATCATTGGGTTGCTTGGATGTGAGCAAGAAAAATTAAACTTCTGAAATGCTTCTTTCAGAAAGAGAAATTGGTTGTTTTATTATATTTTTCTCTAATGGACAAAAAAACTAGGAAGGATGCATTTTTATCCATAGGAATCTTGTCTTTTATGTTTAAAATGTGTTTTACTACTGCTTGGAAGCTATAATAAAGCTTTTATCTCTCCCCATGCTCATAAGTACTTGTGTATATGTATCTGTTAACAAGATAAACACTCCGCAAGGCTTATGTATGTATGTGTATCTATTAATTTCTTTTTTCCTTCTGGAATTGGGATTTACAATCAAATTCTTTGAAGGAGAATTGGAACTGTGCAGTAAGATGGAAAGTGCTTTTGCTCTTGACCTTGGCTCTAGTCTTTCCTCTACTTTTACTGGGAAAACTATGTTGCTTAGAGCAAGCCGTCTAATAATTCCTCTGAGCCTTATTTTTCTTTTCTGTATAAAAAATTCAATTGGAAAGTATAATTTCTAAGATTATAGTTATTGGTTTTAAAATGCTTTGATGAAAGTAAAATTTAGTAGCTACAGGGATGTTGAAAGAAAGATTAATCCCGAGCATAGAATAGGCATTCAACACATTGAGTGCATATTTGTTACAGGAAGGAATCTTCTATGATGGTTAATTTTATGTGTCAAAATGACTGGGTCACAGGGGCCTGGACATTTGCCAAACTTTGTTCTGGGTGTGTGATGAAAGGGGGACCTGGATTTAGGTTTTGGATGTTTTTCATGGCATGTACTGCAATGAAGATAAGACATAGGACTGCACTACAGACTACTTACTTTATTTTTTAAAAGTACAAGAGATTCATTTTGTATTTAAAATAAAGGGACATTGGGAAGGAAACAGTGAATCATCCAAACTATTGCTATCAGGGTGTGTAAAAGATAAGCATCATGAAAATGTGTTAATAATGGGGATATGCTCTAGAATTATGACTCCTCTTTTCAACAACATAATTCATCACATGGACAATTGTGCTAAGTATTGGGGAAAGAGAGAAGAAAAACATGGAGTTCTTGATCTTAAGATGTTAAGTTTAGTGAGGGAGAAACAGTTCTCTAATATGTTATAGGGAAGGATCTGAGTCCTATAACTGAAGTTATTAAATGGGACACTAATAATAAGTGTTTGCTGCCATTATTAGGTTTATATTAAATGACATCGTTTTAGCTTATGCCCCAAATCTTGGTGGCTTACAATAGTCAAGTTATGTTTCTTGTTCTTGGTATGTAAAGGCTGTGGATCATCCGTAGTTCCATTCAATTTGATTGGGTTTTGCTGGGTTCTGTGTGTCCTCTCATTCTGAGAGTCCTGTCAATTAAGAGAGCATGTTGGGACATTCTAGTCTCACGTTGAAGTGAAGACTAAAAGAAACTCACTCTATATGAGGGTATTGAAAACTTCTGTCTGAAAGATGGTACATCTGGTCTACTCACATTTCACTGGCCTAACCAATGGACAGGGAAGGATACTCTGCCTCCTAGGAGGTAGGCACAAGGGAGAAACAAAACAAATATTCATAAACAGATAGTACAGTCCACCTCAAGACGTCATGCCTGTGAAGCACATGAAGCACAGAGTAGCAACGTTTGGCCATGATAGTATGATAGCAGCTAAATTATACCGAAACACGTCCACTGGGGTGATTCATTCCACCATGGTGTTGTAGGATAGCATTCCAGAGGAGCAGGTCGTGGGCTAAAAATTCAGGGGAGGAAGAGAGCAAAGAGCATAATGAGCAAACACTGACGTAGAATGGGATTAAGTTAGAGCCGAAGGAGGTGTAGAGTCTTCTGGAAATAAATCTGATGTCTATCTATTTATAGTATTTATGCCAATCTCAGCTGAAGGTAACAGAATAGCTTAAGTAACAAAACAAACAAATGCATCGTATCACTAATTAAGACATCTGAAGATAGGGAATTCAAGATTCCTTCAATATTCTGAGGATGCTTTGACAGACCTGGGATTCTGCCTTTCCATCCTGCCATGCTTGGCTTTATGACTTTTAAAGAGCTTCCTGTGACTACAAGGCGGCTTTTGCAGCTCCAGGTATCACGTTCTCACTCCACAGCATCCAGAGACAGGACGGGAGTTTATCCTTCTGTATCTCTTTTTATGAGGCCAGGAAACACTTTTCAGAAGCCCCCTTTTAGAGTTTAATTCTTATGTTTCATTGGCTGGAACTAGCTCCGGTGTGCACTCCCAAATAATCACTGGCTAAAAGAAATGCAATTGGTATGATTAATTTTGAAGAATAATGAGTCTAGGGAAGTTCTCGCCTTCTCTGAAAACATTTTTTCTATATAAGAATTAAAACCAGGATTTTCTTAGGGGAAAAAAGAGTAATGGCTATTAGGCCACCAATAGTTTCTGCCCTGTACAGCTATAAGACTGTGTTTTCTCTTCAAGATTAAATATTTGGAATAGCTTAGTGAATATTGTCTTGACTTTAATAATTTATATACATTTTTACCTTTGAAAAACTTCTAGCATTGAATTATGGTTGGTAATTGAAAAGAAAAAAAACATGCAAGTGTGAGGCCAGCAGATTTTATTGCAGACAATCTATGTGTGTTGGTAATATAGGGTTGCAACACTGGGTCCATGGACCTCGTGTGGTTTCCACCTTTACCTACAAAATTCACTTGAAGTTTGGCAAGTAAATGATCTGATTTGTAGTGCAAACTGAAAGTGAACTTGAATAGGAAAATGATGTGGTACCTGCCCCTATTTCCTAATATAATCATACAGAATAAATTTTTATCCTGTTTTTTTTTTCTGTATTACTGTACTGTGACAAACTTTATCAATATTGATAAAACCTAATAATTTCCTTTAAAACAATCCCTTAACTTTATATAAACCCAAAGGACAAAGAGCTCAGTATCCTCCCCTGAAACGTATTCATGTGTGTGCCGTTAGATAGGCCAAACTGAACATTTGATCAGTTTGTACCTCTCCTGAAAGGGATGGTGATTCCCCAGGGTAATTTTGCAGAGACTGTTAAATGCTGACAAGATGACGTGAGCCAGCACATACACTTGGGTTAGGTTTTACAAAATATTAAAGCTTAATTGATGCACAATGAAAAAAGTTTCTGGAGTAAAAGGAGAGAAATTCAACTATTTCCCCCTCTCCATCATATTCTAATATTCTGACAGCGTGGTACTATGACTCATTGGGTTAATCCCCTCTGTCTGTGACATATTTCAATGCCCACACATTTTTGGTTCTCATGGCTTTCTTTTGTTCCTATGTTGGAGTCAATTATGTTAGCTATTCATCAGTGTATTGGGAACGTCTCTACCACTTTATCCTTCACTGTCTCTCATTATGAGCTTTCTGGCCCCCCACCCTGACTGCCTGATGGAATTTAAAACACGAAAGGAGCAGAAGGCAAGAAATCAGGATGCAAAAGTTTTATGGGAAAGATTCATCATCAAAGAAGATCTGGGAAAAAGTATGAAATAAAGAAGACGAAGGGACTAAAAATGGCTGTTTTAGGGGCTAGATCCCCGGAGGGGATCTGCCTTGGTAACCGCAGAGATAAAATGGAGAAAGATCAACTATTCTTTAGCCAAAACAATATTTGCTGGCTGGGATCATGCCTTTTCCCAGTTCAAATTGGAAGTTTTAATTTTTTTTTTTTTTTTAGATCTTCAAACATTTTCACAACTTTTTTTTCCCCTGCTCTTTCTTCCCATCCTCGCTCCCTCCCTTCTTTCTTTCTTTCTTTGGAGATAGAGTCTCTCTCTGTTGTCCAGGCTGAGTGCCATGGTTCAGCCTAGCTCAGAGCAACCTTAAATCCTGGGTTCAAGCAATCCTCCTTCCTCAGCCTTCTGGGTAGATGAGACTACGGCACCTACCACAACCCCCAGCTAAGTTTTCTATTTTTAGTAGAGATGGGGTCTCTTTCTTGCTCAGACTGGTATCACCTCCTGAGCTCAAGTGATCCTCCCACCTTGGCCTTCCAGAGTACTAGAATTATAGTGTGAGACACCGTGCCCACCTCATGGTAATTTTCATTTTTAAAACATTGACCAAATAAGCCTTTTTTCTTAAATATTTATATCAGGATTTATGACCCATCTTTTAGTATTTCCTGCTAAAAGAAAACAAACAAAAGAAGAATAGATCCAACAGTTTTTGGATTCATTTCAACAATTGACTACCATATTCTCATCGTATTTTTTCAAAATACCATGAATGGAACATGTTCAAAGTGGATGGAAGCTTGGAAGGAAGCCTCACCAAGAACCAAGCTCTCTGCTATGCAATTTTCGATTGTTATCTCTCCTGCCTTCTCTGCCCAAATTCTGAGAAGTTGTACTTTTTAAAATCATTTTACATACTACACCTAACTTCGCAGAGCTCAAGTAATTTACCCAGTTTTCAAATGGGAGAGTTAAGACTTGAGCTTGCTATTCTCTCTCTCCACAGCCTGCCCTAATTATTCTCTAGACTTTTTAAAAAGAGCTAGATTAAATTTTTTAAAAAAGGTTTAGAGAGCATTAGAATCAACTTATTAAACCTGTGTATAAATATATCAGTTTAATATGCTCATTGATTTAAGAAAAGCTTAAATCAGTTTTTGCTTTCTTCATTTGATTATTATAACTTTGTTGTTCTTGCTTTCTTCTTATTTGTTTCTACCCAGAAGCAGAAACTATTATGTAGCATTAACTTAATGGTTTAGAGTTTGTTTCTAATCAGTGCAGGCTTATTGTATACTGCTTGTTGGAAGGCAAATTGGCATAACCTTAATGGAATAAGTTAGCAATATGTGTTATATGACTTAACAATGTTTGTATCCTTCATAATTCTCCTTCTATGTGCTTAGTCTAAAGAAATAAACTGATATATTCTCAAAATTATGTCAAAGATGCTTATTGCAACATTACCACAATCAAAAAGAATTTATTATTTTATTTAATTTATTTTTTTGAGACAGAATCTCACTTTGTCATGCTGGGTAGAGTGCATGGCATCATAGCTCACAGCAACCTTAAACTCCTGGGCTCAAGTGATTCTTTTGCTTCAGCCTCCCTAGTTGCTGGGACTACAAGCACCTGTCAGAACACCCTGCTATTTTTAGAGATAGGGGTCTTGCTCTTGCTTAGGCTGATCTGGAACCATTGAGCTCAGGTAAACCACCTTCCTGGGCCACCCAGAGTGCTAGGATTACAGGCTTGAGCCACTGTGGCCTCAAAAACAATTTAAATGGCCAAAAATGAGCTATGGATTGAATAACTTATAATATAGCTATGATGCAATTCTATGCAGCCATCAAAAGTTCATAATTTACAAGAGTAATAATTTGAACAAGTGTTGAAAACCATTATAATGAAAGGTTAGTTTACAAAACAATGTGCATAGTATAATTCCAATGGTTTTTACGTTTACATAAGTATGTCTATGAAAATATAATAAATATACATGTCAAAGGATTAATTATGATTATCTGCATAAAATATTATGGAAGATTTTAATTTTTTCCTCAGTTTTGTTCCAAAGTTTATACAATAAACATATGTTACTTTGTAGTCTAAACAAGTAATACAAAATATTGAGATTTTGACTGGGAAATTAAAAAAAAAATTCTTTCCAACTTAAAATCAACAAATGAATCACAAAAGCAATTGAATCCTTGGGCATTTTTCAGCTCATCTTTTCCAACCTGTTTCTAGTTTAGACTAGATGTTGTAATGTGCATATTCTTATTATTTTTTTTTGGCTCAATTGTTTTGTCCATACTTGTATCAGATTTTCAAATAAACCATGAAGGAAACTCACCCACTCTTTAGAAACGTTTGTAGGAAGATGCTTCACATAAAGACAGCAGTGGGTAATGAGCCAAGGATATGCATCTCTGAGAAAACTCAAACTCTAAAATATGAAAAACTTTCAAGAAAGCACAAAAATATTAGGTCTCTCTGCTTATTGTTGTGCTGTTTGAGCCAATCTACAAACCCTGTGCTTTTTTGATTACGTATCAGACTTTCTTTTCAAACCATGTGTTATTATTCTTAGACTTGTGAAACATTTTACAACTGATGGGGATATTTCATTTAACAGTGTTTTAGGCCCACAAAAAACAACTGCTTTAAAAAATTAGAAAATATTTTTGTTATGCAAAGTTATGTACCTACTGCCTAGACCACTTATATACCACCAACTAGAATTTTTTTTAAGTATATATATGAAATCTCAAGATAATTGCAACTCCATCTTCCATGTCCACATTCTAAATGGGAAGGTCAAGTCAGGGAGTTGATTTCCAAGTCGTCGGATTTCCCCTGTGCCAGCTGAGTGCCACACTTTGACTTTGTGCCGGTCTCGGACACCCTTCTTGTCTCAATAGACAAGGGGGTGACCAGCAGGAAGGGTGTCTTTTTCTTCCTTTTCTTCCTTCCCTTCCCTATGGCTCTTTAAATAAATTCTCAGCTGTAATATATGAACCTTGTATTCTTCTATTTAGTTCCACATTATATTTTGCCCTCCCTTCCTCACCACATCCCCTCCAATTAAGATTTACTCCTTAGGTATGCTTTTTCCTCCTAGGGTCGTGAATATTTTGAGGTTTTCTTTCTCCCCTTTCCCTACGTCCGTTTGGACACTGTGGCTGGATCTCGACATTTGGCAAAACATGGTAGCATTACAGCATGCGGACTCATTCTATTTACATAACTCGTGGATGGGAGAGCCTTTGTGAGATAGGGAAGGGGCAGGCCTTGCTCAACAAGGTCTCGTAAGACCCAAGTGAGAGTCTCTGACAAAACGGGAATTAGCAGAGAAATCAGGTGAAACAAGCTAGAACACAGATGGCCCTGAAAAATGACCTCAGCTTCCCCTCACTGCTCACTAGACCCTCCTTATAATGTATTAGCATATTAAAAAAAACTCCTACTGGCACCCTGACAGTTTACAAATGCCTTGGCAGCTCCGAGAAGTTATCCTACCTGGTTTAGAAAGGGAAGGGACCCTCTGTTCCTGAAACTCCCTATTTCTTTCCTAGAAATCTCATAGATAAAACACTATTATAGTCCAGTTGGGGGGGAGGGGGTAGAGGGAAGTGGGGCGTATGGCAGAAGGAGGGAGGGCATGAGGCTGGGCCTCACCTAATGTGCACCTTGTGAGGGTGTATAACATACCCGCCTCCCCCCCCCCAGAGGGGCTCTTCTACAAATGAACTTTACCCAGGAAGTGAGAACAATGTAACCTAAATATCGTACCCTCATATTAATTTAAATAAAGTTTAAAAAGAAAAGGTATTAAAGTCCTCAAGCATATAAAAATGAATGCTAAGATTATACTGAATCTGGGAGATGAGCCTAAGAGAATTTATGGTATTTTCTATACTGGTCTGTATCCTTGAAATTTAACATTTAAAAACTTAGCGTTTGTTCACATTAAAATGGCTGATTAAAAAAACAGAAATCTCATAAATAATCCTGCCTTTGCTTAAGCAAAAATTAGATAGAAGGTATAAAAATAAGACTCTAGAACAGGGGTCCTCAAACTACGGCCCGCGGGCCACATGCATTGGTGTTAATTGTATTTGTTCCCGTTTTGTTTTTTACTTCAAAATAAGAAATGTGCAGTGTGCATAGGAATTTGTTCATAGTTTCTTTTTTAAACTGTAGTCCGGCCCTCCAACGGTCTGAGGGACAGTGAATTGGCCCCCTGTTTAAAAAGTTTGAGGACGCCTGCTCTAGAAACTGACAAGGTGCTACTCTGTTGCTCTGAGAGTAGCCGGTGCTCCGGGGATGGAGTGAGCCTTCCTTCCATTTCTTTGTTACTTCAATAAACTTGCTTTTGCTTTGCTTTGTCAGCTCACTCTTCAATTCTTTCCTGCACGAACCGAGAACCCACTTGGCCATCAGGTCAGACCCCAGTTGTGAGGTCTGCTTTCTTGTAACATTCGCATTTCTTCAATGCAGTATACGTAGTTCCTGGGTTACAAACAAGGTGGGTTCTGTAGGTTTGCACTTCAGTTGAATTTGAATGTAAGTTCAAACAGCATCCAAGTGTAAGTGTGAGTCAGACATCAGTTGGAGGTTGTAACTCGGGGACTCACCGTAACAGCCCCCGTTCGTAAGTGTGTGTTGTACATAGTCAGATGTTTGTAACTCGGGGACTGCCTGTAGTAGAGTCAGGAACATCCTCCATCAACTCAGCATTCTATGTGGAGGCTAATTATAATAATAGTCTAGAATCTTATCCTCTTACCAGTTGTTACCATAGACAAGTATTCCATCTGACTTTGTAAGGATTATTTCTGTTCTTTATTGGTGACTGTTGATTTGATAACCTCTAGAAACAGTTCCAGAAGGCTGAAAGGTGCTTTTCAGATCCTGCCAGCTACTGTGTTTTCGGAAGTGGTAATTTTAGAGTTACCCACCATTTTAGAGTTTATAAACTGTTTACAGTATATGCAATTATATTTCTAAGAAGCACTCTCAATTACAAATTCCTTCATAATTATTAATAATGACAGGTATCACTTATGCAATCTTTATTCCGTGCTAGGTACTATTGGGGTGCTTTATATATTAGCTCATTTAATCCTTGCACAACTGCATGAGTTAAGAATTACACTATTGTTATCCCCATCCACATTTTACAGATGAGAAAATAGCCTCACTGCCCAGCCCAGAGTTTTATAGCCAATAAGTAGTAGAGCCAGATTTGGAATCTAGACATTCAGGTTCCCCACCTTCCTCAGGCTCTGTTTAGCTAAGATGCATCTCTAATAAGCTATAATACCATGGGCGCTGATTTTAATTCCAGCTCCATCTCAAAGATCTTGGTAAATCACAGGTATTCTAAGGGGTGACATTGAGTTGGAAGTTAGCTAAGTTTAACTTTGCTAGAGGCTGATGTAAGAAGTACCCAACACTCGAAAGATAGCCCAATTTTCCTAGGGATCCATACAACCAAAAATCCATTTATATCCCTTAAGAGATTGTCAATCTAAGTCTTTGAATTTGAACAAAGAGTATCAGAATCTGAGTGGAGATCACCCAAGCCATGCCACAGCTGCCCATGTCTTTTAGATTATGCTAATAGGTTTAGATTGAGACTACAAAATTTCCGCAAATGTTAGTTAGGCATCAGCCCCAGTGTTGAAACTTTTGTTCTACTATTTATGAACTGAGTGACTTTATTTATTCAGCTTGTCTAATATTTTAAATGTCAGTCTTGTGCACCTCTGCTGCTCAAAATCCTTCAATCTCTCCTAAATGGTCAGCAAAATCTAAGCTCTTGAACACAGCCATAAACACATGCAAAATCTTGCCCCTGCCTCCTTTTTCAGCTTCATAGAGCCTCTCTTTTCCATTTTCTCACTACTTTCTAGCATAGCTGGTCTTTCATAAGTTTTTAATACTTTTGTTAGGCTGCTTCCTTTGCCTGAAACATTGTTTCCATTCCTTTCACCTGGCTCATCCTTGAGGTCTTAGCATAAATGTGTCTGCTGAAGAATAGACATTCCCTTCCCTGAATTGGCTTCCCATCCGTCTATAGCATGGCCCTTACTGAAACTTGCTACTAAACATTTATTTACGTAATATATATATTTATTGAGGCAGAGTCTCACTTTGTCACCCTCTGTAGAGTGCTGTGCTGTCATAGCTCACAGCAACCTCCAACTCTTGGGCTCACGTGATTCTCTCACCTCAGCCTCCCTAGTCGCTGGGACTACAGGCACCCACCACAATGCCTAACTATTTTTTGTTTGTTTGTTTGTTTAATAAGCTCTGGCCGTATTTGAACCCACCAGCCCCAGTGCACGTGGTCAGTGCCCTAACCACTGAATGATGTAGGGCGCCCCACATAATTATATTTTTAATCACTATCTCTTCTGTTACTGTTAGCTTTTTTTTTCAGGAGAAAACTAAGGACTCTGATTTACCTTTGCATAGCACCTAGCTTAGTAGCTAGCAAATAATAGACATGTGATAAATATTTATGTGAATGAATGAGGTTCAATGTTTTTATCTCTAAAAGGGTCCTTCTAGGATTACTGTGAGATTAGGTGAGATTTATTTATAGACACACACCCACTCCCAAGCACAGTTCTAGTATGTTAGTAGATTCCAAATGAAGAGTACCATCTCCCTTCTTTTCCCTTTGATGTTGGTGACTCTAATTTGGGCCATCTTTAGTTTCTCATAAGTCCAGTGTAGTGATGATGGATGAGCTGGTGAAGATTCTGGCCATGGGGAATGTGGGAATTGTAGGGAGAGGGAAGAGCTTGAAGAAGCCAGAGAAATAGAACAGTGAATGTGAAATTGGAAGCACAAGGGTAATTGTGACTGACTAAGACTCAAGGACCATGTGAGACAGTTAGGATAGCAAAGTCTGGAAAAAATAGACTTAAATCAGATTTGGAGGGTTTATTAAGGAGTTTAGAAAAGAGGCTGAGTCAGTGATGCAGATTTTGGAGTTATTTATAAGCTAGCTCGAGTGGGCAGGAAACTTTTATCTAGAGGGATACTTTTTCAGTTGTAGCAAGAAGGAAAACAAGAAATAAACCCATTGCAGGTGGGGTTATAGTTTTCTCTTTTGCTGAGTTATTAAGGATGTGTTCTGTAAAAGTTGGATTCAGTCAAAAGGCTGCTCTCAAAGATCTAGAAGGCCACAAGGGGCCCCAGGCCCGCAGGTTCCCCACCCATAAGACCTAAACTCTGGCTTAGTGTTATTTCTCCCTCATTATGTTCATCTACTTTTCTGATGTATTCATATGATTAGGCTATTTTTTTTATCCTTCTGAGTATCGAATGTCTTTCTCATTCAGAGAATAGGCTTCAGATCCACCCAGTCAACACTTTTTAGGTTTTCCTGCGATATCTCAGTCTCCATAGTCTATAAGGTCCAACCCACTTCTCTCAACAACATACGGCTCTTTCTAATATTGCTCGTCTGTAAGATAATGTTGTCAGCATTTTCCATTCAGAAACCCAAGTCAGAATCTCAGGAGTCATACTGAATTCCATCCCATGCATCCTTTGTGGAATCGGCGTTAAATCCTATCAATTTTCTCCTTTCCATCCTCGCTGTTTTTCACCTCTGACATTCTTCTTCACTCACCTCCTGTCTTCTGCTCTCACTGAGGCCCATTATTTCAGGAACACGCCAGCTTTCATCGAGACAGCAACAAGTCATGTTCCAATGAGTCTCTTCTCTTCTGGTTGCTATTTCCCTCCAGTTCTTTCACCGCTTTCAATAATTTTTCTAAAATGCAAATGTGTTCTATTTCCTTGCTTGAAATCTCTCAGCTTCCCTTCTAAAGGGAAGTCTACAAAATTTAAACTCTTTACTATGACCTCCAAGACTCACTTCTCCCCAGGTAAGGTTATTCGAGACCCCTCTTTAACTAGAATCTGCCACTTCCTTTTCTATACACTGAGCTGTTTTCAGTTCAACTTTATCCTGGCATCTATAGCACTTTATTGCCCTATTTCTCCTCATTTAGAATATTCAAAGTTTTCTTTTTTTACTTTACATACTTCTCTACAGCATATTTATCTTTGTCTGCCCAGTGCCTAGCATAGTCCTACATAGGTAGCAAGATCTTAATGTCTGCTTAGATAAAATGACATGAATATTGGAGACTTGACTAGGAATTAGCTTCCCCATGGTAAGTGGGACAAGAAAGCAGAGCCAGGAAAAGAATGTGAATAGGTGATGAAAACAAAGAACTAATAGCCATTGAAGTCAGAGAGGATAAGAAGAGCCCACGAAATTAGAGAAAGACAAGAGTGTAGACGAAATCAGTTTGCCTTTGGTTTCTAAAGGAGAAGGAGGAAGTCCAATATAGCAGAAGGATCAAGCAAATGTGCCCAATATAGCAGAAGGATCAAAGAAAAAGGGAGAGAAGATTTTTTAACTGGATAATTAGATAGTCATGGTGACTTTGGGGAAAAGAGGTTTAAAAATTAGTGGATGGGAGATAGAAGCCACATGATAACGATTGAAAAATGTGTGGTAAGATAGTTGAGCCAAGAAGTAACCTTAAGAATTTTAATTATGAGAGGAAAAGCAGTATTATGGAGTTGAGGCTGGGAAGGTGGAATAGAGCTGAGTGGTGTTCCTTTTACTCCCTCTATTAATTTGGTAAAGTTAAAAAAGATGATGTAGTTACCTTTTATACCTTCTTCTTCATACCAACTACTTCTGTTAGGGTCAGTATTCCATGTGGAAAGAAAGGGCTTTAGTCCTGAAAAACTGATACACAGACACCCATCCACACATCTTGGAAAGACTGTGACAAAGAGATAAAGAGAGCTTTGTGTATAAATTATTACACATTATTTACTTTTACATTTTCAAGGCAACTTGTAGATTTTATAAGAAATACACACTTATTATCATTATAATACAGGGTGGCCATAAAGTTTGTGTGCAATTTTAAAGTAGTGTGCATACAAATTTCATGACCACTCTGTATAATCATATGAAAAAGAAAATAAAATCACACATATCTCTTGCACACAGAGAAAACTATTAGCATATCTACAATATGTGTGTGGGTGTGTAAATGTATTACTGTATAATTTAATTTTAGCATTCCAACTCAAAGTTTTAAAGGTTGACTAGGAAGGTAGTGGGTTCATTTATATGGTTCATGGTAGAGTTCATTTGTTGTTAAACTTGTTGGAGCTTTTTGTAGCTAGATTTTTTGGGAGGGGGATAGAAACTTCCAGTATATTTTTACATGAATGATTATGCTGTTTGAATGTAGTCTAACAAGAGTGAGGAATTTATGACACAGGCTTCTGAATAGCAAAGTAAGGGCAGAGATTCTGGGCTTAATGACCCAAAGAGAGATGATCAATCAATACGTTTGTACAAATTCTACAGAATAAATAATTCAGGCTTTCTTCTTCCACCAAATAAATTTAGCATCTCAGCAGGTCTTGTGGGACTTTTTGTTCCCAGAATGCTACCCGCCATGAGGTCACAGATCCTTTTTAAGTGGGCCAGTGATTTTTGGAGCTCTTTAGTCAACCAAGGGTTGTAATCAGGGGTAGAAACCTCCAGTATAGAAGAGAAACCCTCAGCGAGAGACTGTTCTTCAAGTCTTTGGAGATGGCCCACGAAGCAGAGCTACTGAAACAAAAGCTCTTGCCATTTCTTACAGAATTTTACGGGACCTAGGATTTGACTCTCCATCAAAGAGTTTTGGTGAGACTTTTATTTATTTATTTATTTTTGATACAGAGTCACACTCTGTAGCCCTAGGTAGAGTTCCCTGGTGTCCTAGCTCACAGTAACTTCAACTCTTGGACTTAGGTGATCCTCTTGCCTCAGCCTCCCGAGTAGCTGTGACAACAGGTGCCTGCCATAATGCCTGGCTAGATTTTCTATTTTTAGTAGAGATGGTGTTTTATTCTTGTTCAGGTGGTTCTTGACCTCAAGGAATGCACCTGCCTCCCAGCGCAGATTGCTAGGATTACAGACATGAGCCACTAAATCCAGCCTGCACTCTGACTTGAAAGAGTTTCATCAGGATTGAAGTGAAGAGAAAGTCATGGTGTTACATAGTGTTCTTTTCTTATAGAAACTGGTGTCAAGGCATCACATTTTAGCGCTGGTTCAAAGCCTGCTGCATCACATACAGGGGAGTTGAAACTAGAGAGACTTTTAGTGCCAACCACATTCTGATACTGCTCGTTTCTCTGTCTTTTACAATGTTCTTTACATGTCATGCCAGAAAAATAATAATTCTGTGAACCTTTTACCCCCGATAAGTGCTCACACAATGAATTTAATTAAAATCCCCTTTATCTATTATGCTGAAAACAAGGAATTAACAATATCCATTAAAATGACTATTACATTCACATCAAATGGATTTCAACGCCAGACTAAAATGATATGAAGGAAGCCATAATCATGTGAGGCCCAATATGGTGTATAAATTTTAAACCTTTTGAAACCCTAAATTATTTTAATCTCCAAATGTAATTATCATAAATGTCAGTCAAACTTTCTCAAGGCTGCTTTTTGTTGAACAGAAGGAAACAAATGAAACTGGGAAGGCTTTAAGCTTTACAAACTCTTAACTCCTCCATTACTGGTGAGCTCTCAGGCTCAGTAGAAAGAAGACATTTTTATGTAGGTTATAGGGCCTGACATATAGTTTGCAGACAAGAAACCAGAAGATTATGGTCAATGGGTTATACCATTCTTTTTTTTTTTTTATCTTTTGAGATGGGGTCTTGCTATGTTGCCCAGGCTGGTATCAAACTCTTGGGCTCAAACAATTCTTCCACTTTAGCCCACTGAACAGCTAGGATTACAGGTGCACTCTGCCACACCCCACTTCAACATTCTTTGATTACAGTTGATTGGCTGATAATGCCAATAATTTTTAAGCAATAGCAATTGATTCTGCCTTTTGATGCAACTTTATAAGATCACTAAAGAATAATTACTATATAATCATACAAGTTAAGCATCCATTGTCCAAAATGCTCAAACCTTTGGAGTGCAGTCATGATGCTACAAGTGGAAAATTTTACACTTGACCTTAGGTGATTAGATACTGTCAAAATGCAGTCAAAACATTGTTTCATGTGTAAAATGATTAAACATATTGCACAAAATTTCATTAATCCTGGGTGGATAAGTTGTCATAATTGTTGTAAAACAATTATGTGTTTAGACTTGGGTCCTGTTCCTAAGATATTTCATTATATATGTGTAAATATTCTCAAATTTTAAAAAATCAGAAATCAAAATGCTTTTCCAGTCCTTAGCATTTTGGATAAAGGGTACTCAAACCATATTCAATTTTCCATAATGGCTGAAGTTCTTCATTCCACATTTTGAGTTAGATAAGAATTAAGTAAAGGTAGTAGTTTTCTCTTATGGAGTTAAAGAGTGTATTAATCAAAAGGAAAATGCTATTACTAGGTAAAATTTGTCTGAAAAACGTGGAAAAAATAGATCATTTTTTGGGAAAAGAGAACTGAGTTTTGATGGAGCCATGGTATTAAAAGATAATGTTAACAGAAGAACCACAAAGTTATTTTATTCCACTCTTTGACACCATTTCTAATAACGTGTTTTACCTAACCCACATAGTCTAAAGCACTACTAAGATAGAATCTTCTAGGTTACATTACCTGTGACCTGGGCACATCAACATCTGTTTTGGGAGGACATGTTACCGCCTTTTTGCACGTTCCGTCTCCCTTCTAACAGCAATGGTTATCTAGTCCAAATTCCAAATTTCAATGAGAAACAAAGTGAGTAACACACCAACGTGAGTTCCATTAGACATTGGTTGTCAAGTTGTCTGAAAACTATGCGTTAACCTGTTAGATGTTGAGAATTAACTTTATAGACCTGAAAAACAGCCTCCTTAAAACCCTTCTCACATCATTCTTATTTCATCACACCAACCCAGCTTTAAGCTGGGTTGTTCTTCAAGCTTTGTTCTTTCTCCCGGGTTATTTTATTGCCTTATTGGGTACTTGTCCCTTCTCTATTATTGCTAAGGTCTGAAAGCTTTTCATATTGAGCCCGCTGCTACTCCATTATTTGCTTCAAATAAGTGCTATTATGTTGTCCTAATAACCACAGCTGTGTAAGTATCTATCAGTCTCTTTTATTGTGGCATAATTTCTATATATGAAAGTAATTTGCCCTCAGTGTCTGCTGATGACTTCCATTGTTTGTATTGACACATTGTTCAACTCTCAACCCTTTGCTCTTGCCTGCCCTCTCTTTTCCTCTCTCTTACTGCAGCAATTTTAGCCTTTATCCTAAAACACTACTTTAAAATAAATGAAATTCAAGTGGCCTTAGCTCTTCAATGATTAAAAAGGCTTTGTAAAGAGATTGACTTGCCAAATCTTGAGAAAACATCTTGGTTTTGATGCCTCCTTTCTCAGACAGCTTTATCTTCTGCATTTGTGGATTGCCGTGATGACCGTATCATTACTCTCAAGCATGCCAGGGATTTTAATAGAAGACTCAAAACCAGAAGCACTCCTTGGACTATGTTTCAGGGACAGCGAGTGGTTCCAGTGACACCACCACAGGTGGGAACCGCTCCACACTACAGGTCACTGGAGCAGGGGCAGACTCTGACCTTTGATTTGGCAGTGAGTGTTGAACATGCCACAGACATCCCAGGAGGCAGCTTTACCAGGCTGACCTTAATGCCACACTCTGGACAAGACCTTGAATGAGGTCCTGATATACAAGAGATAGACTGGGAAAGATTTTCTGTTGTGTCTCTTTAAGGTTTTTAAAATTTATACATTTCACCAATGAGGAAATTTAAGGTTCGGAGAGGTTAGTCACCTTACTTAGGTAGTAGGTGGCAAAGTCAAGATTTGCATTATATCTTGGGGCAGCCCAGCTTCTCTGAGCGGACACCACACCATGGTTTTGTGATGGCAGGGCAGGGTGGAGACAATTTCTCAGGGTCACGTCAACATTCAGCTTGGTTGGGTGTTGTTTGTGAAGAGAATGTTGGCGAACTCCAGTTGGAGACAAGTGAATTGGGTAGAGGCAGCCAGAGGTGATTCATCTGGTGCACTTGTGAGGTGAACCCTAAGTTTCAGGTTACCATAGCATCTGCAATTGTCCTACAACCCCAGACCAGATGGAACCGAGGGCTCGACGCCTGTTGTGTCCTTAGCCGTATCTGTATATGGCGTGTGCATGTGACTGTGTGTGTTGGCTTTAGCGCTATGATTAGTCATGGGAGTAGCCCGAGCCTTACTTACTTTGTCATAAACTTAAAACATAATTTCACAAAGGCAGTTACCCAATCCTATTGGTTCCACCTTCCAAATTTATCTGAACTCTGATTACTTTCTACCAAATTGTTTGTTACCACCTTTGGTAAAGCCACCACCATCTCTTACGTGGGTTACTCTACGGACTCCCTAACAATTTTCCATGTCCTCCTACATTCCTTTTCTACCTAACAGCTTAAAACAAACCTCAGACCAGTTCATGTCCCTCATCAAAGCTCTCAGATTGCGCTCTGCACACTTGCATTACTGCATTCCCTAAAGGCCCTAAAAGCCAACACGATTTTGGATGGTCAGAACCCTGCCTACCTTTAGACCCGTCTGCTGCCTCTCTGCCTTCATTCTCTCCATTCCAGTCACACTGACTCCTTGCTGTTCTCAAATGTGCTTATAGAATGGGATCTTTGCACTTGCTGTTACCCTGCGTGACCTCTCTGCCCTCCGCAGCATGCTCTCATCCACACACACCATCCAGGCCAGAAAGGGCCTGTCCCCCACCTAACCCATCCCCACTTTACATATTCACTTTCTGTCCCTGCCTCTGTGATTTTTTTCACAGTTTTTAATACTATTTGACATCAGAGTATACATTTACTTTTTGCTTCTTTGCTTTGGTGTATGGCTCCCCCAATGTTTGTTCTATAAGCTCTGAGGGAGCCCTTTTGGGCTTGTTCTTCACTTGCTTTTTGTACTACAGTGCCAGACATACAGCAGGTTCTCAATAAAAATCTTGAATGGATTAATGAATGAATGTAATTTATTGAAAAATACAAGGGAGAAGATGATATTTGTTTTGTACCTTTGCCAGTGAGTGAGAAAGCTGCTTGTCAGAGGTCCACTGTGTACTTAATACATGTTTATTCAACTTTAACTAGGTACTGGGACTACAGAGGTGAATAAGGTGGTGTGAATCAGAGGGGCTCTTACTGGAGGGGAGGAGGTACTTGGATAAGAGTTATGACATGAAGAGGCCAAAGTGACTGTGGAAGTCAGAAGATGCCTGGTCTGGTCAGAGGAGAGGACAAGATTAAGATGGGAGAGAGACATTTAGGCTTTCTAGAGCTTTTTAGAAGAAGTGACAGGTGTAGTTGAGTGCTAAAGAATCTTTAGGATTTATTTAAAGGAGTCTGTAGGAGAGGACAACATTAGCAGGGGGAGCTACAGATGAAAATGCTGAAGGAGGGGAGGGGAGGGAGAGAACTTCAGAGACTGGCATCTGGTTCCATTCATGCCCTGTCACGGTATGATGTTTAATCCTCGATAATGCCCAACTCGCTTTCAATGAAAAAGGATGAGAGTACCAACAGATGGTGTTTCAGGATGAACATAGGTAGCAGGTTTTCTGGGGAAACAAATACAAGAAAAACTCTTTTTCCTAAAAGCCTTAATGAGATTTATATTTATCAAAATTTCTGGAATGCTTCAGGATTCTGTATGAAGTGTGCAGACAAAAACTCAGCCAATAGAGACTCTTCCATTTCTGTTGTTGGGAGACATTTTTGAAGCACTTGTTTACTTTAGATCAGTGGTTCTCAGCTTTCCTAATGCCACAGCCCTTTAATACAGTTCCTGTGGCTGGCGACCCACAGGTTGAGAACCGCTGCTTTAGAGAGACAATACATTTTGAGATTTTTAAATAATGAAATAGATTTTTCATTACTATATTCGTGCAGCCAAGTTCTCAATGGCTGCAAAATTTCAGCCAAGTCCCAGACATTCTGGCTAAGAACGTGAAGGCAAACCTCTACCAATAACCAAAATTGACATGAGCTCTTCATAACAGAAGTTTTGTGTGTTCCGCATTGATAGACGTTCTCTTAGAAGACAGCATTATAGTCCACGAATGTACCTTGAAATAAGGGCTGAGATGGCCTTCTGGGGGTTTAAATTTGTGGTTTTAGAGCATCTAAATATTCTACAGTTGATGCTCAGACATGGAAATGATTCTCCCAAGACTTCTCTGTTCTACCAGGAGAAAGGCTCGATGTAAATAATCTATGGAAAAATACTGGCTCTTCTAGGTGGGTTTTTTTTTTAGAATCCTGCTGGAACTTACACCCTTCCAGAGTTGAACCCAAGCCTGCTGAACTTGCCTAAAACATTAGGATTGACTCTTCCAAGAAGATCATATTATGTAGCAAAATCGCAGACATTTTTATTATATCCAGTTGGAAAAACAAAAAACAAAACCAAACTCACTGAAGGAAATATTCACTGGGATGAGCCCCGTGTTTTAAACTTCTGGGGAGAGAGCTCCTTGAGCCTTTCCAGCTGCTAATTCCCTCAGAGTTCATCATGACCACATTCACAAAGCTGTTTTCTGGCATTACTGATAATTACACAAGCAGATGTACCGTGTAATGCTTTGATCTTAATGGTTGTGAATTAAATAGGGTTGAGCCTTGTCAATACTTTTAAGAGGAGGTCTACAAGGAATTTCAAAGGTCAGCAGCAAGAAACCTTACTTATCTAATATAATGGATGCTCAAGAGAGACCTGGAGGACAAAAGGTTGTCCAAGAAAGCCATCTGGGTTAACCAGAAGTTTATTCATGAAGCCATTCTCCCTGATATCATTTTTAAAAATATGATGGTAATAAATTATGGAAATTTTTAATTTAAAAAATGTTGGCAAGAAAAATGAAGCTTGGTGTCTTAGAAGCATGGAGCCTGGAAAAAGGATTCAGTGATCACGTCTATGCATATGGTCTCTCCTCTCTTCAAGCAAAACAAAACCAACAAACAAAAATATCCATATCTGAATCTGTTCTTAGTCCTGTATTTCTATCTGACTACTTAAAAATATCAGACTCATTGCATGAAAAGAAAAAGCATTATTTTCTTCCTTTCTTTGGGCCATTGACTGTTTCCCAACTCTGTGGTTTCTAACCTAAAAAACAATGAAGCTGTCAGGTTACTACAGACATAAATTTGGTAATATGTTTGATTCTATCATTTCCTTCATCTCCAAAATCCATTAAGTCATTTAGTAGACATGCCATTTCCTACATAAAATGGCTCTTGATTCTGCCTTTTCTTGTTTATTCTCATGGCTTTGATTCAATATACGTAATGATTCTCATTATATTATATTGGATTTGGAGGGCAAAGACCCTTTTAAACACTCTCATATTTTTTCTCTTTCTCTCTCCTGAATATTGCTGAAATTATAGGCTTCCTAAAATCCTACACTGTCATGCCATCCTTGTCATAAATTTCAGGCTCTGTGCCTGGATTTACTAACTTTCCACCATTCCCCATAGGCAGACCTGCTGTCCTTACTACTGCTTATGACGCATCATTCATTTCTTTCTGGATCTCTTTTGTACCACATCATGTTCGTTCAGCAAGGATACTTAGCAAGAGTGCTGGACTGGAAGTTACAAAATCAGGGTCCCGTTCTGCTTTTGTGAATTGCCTGTGTGAATTTGGGCCTGCCTTTCAACCTCCCTGGGATTCAAATCGAATGCTAACCAAAAGAAAGTTCTATAACAATATTAATATCATCTGAAGTGAACTTGATGACAGAAAGGAATTATTTGTGTTTTTGAGAATCACTGAGAATGATAAAAGGCTAGCTTCATCAAGAAGTCAAAACATTCTCAATTTCTATGCACACAATTACATTGCCTCGAAATTTTTGATCAAAAATTGATAGAATTGCAAGAAGAAATGTATGTAAGACATCACTGAGGTTGTCAATTTATCTCTCAGTCATTGATAGGACAAGTGAATTAAGTCACTTTTATAACCAAGTGTATTTAAGACATGAACAGCAAAATCAGTAAACTTATTCTAATTTACTTATATGAGACAAGACATCCAACAATTTGACAGCAAACATTTAAAAAAAAATTTTTTTTATTGTTGGATATCCATTGAGGGTACAAGAAACCAGGTTACACTGATTGCATTTGTTAGGTAAAGTCCCTTTTATAATTGTATCTTGCCCCCAAAACGTGTATCACACACTGAGACCCCTGGCCCCCCGCCTTCCCTCTCTCTACTCTTTCCTTCTCCCACCTTCTCCATCTTTCTTCTCTCTGCTCTTCCTTTCCCCCACCTCTCCCTCCTTCTCTCTCTCTCTGCCCTCCCCTTCCCTCACCCTCCACCATGTACTAGATCATTAATTGTCCTCATATCAAAATTGAGTACAGAGGATTCATGCTTCTCCATTCTTGTAAACACCAAATATTCCTTCCAAGCACATACAAAATATTTATGAAAATATTACTGTGTGCCATGTAATAAAGTTACCCCCACAAAATTTCAGAGGATTGATGACATAAATATCACATTATTTGATGACAAGGGCATTACATTCTAGATCATCAATCCCCCTAAAAATAGAAAAAAGACCAAAAATTAAAATCTGATATAAAATATACCCATGAGTCAAAGAATAAATCAACATAGAATTTAATACTAAGAATGTGATGATAAAACTGTTATGTAGCTAAAGTGGTATTAGAGAAATTATTAGCCTTAAAGAAGAAAAAACCAAAATTAATGAGACAAACACCTTATATATTCAACTTGAAAAGTTAGAACAGAAAAATAAACCTATGAAAGTAGAAAGAAAATAAGAAAGGAGATTAATCACATAGAAAATGGAGAAAAATAATAAAAATCAACCTAACCAGAGATTGGTTCTTTATGATTATTAAATAATCATTAAGAAAGTTGAATTAGAGTTTAAAAATCTTTTAACAAAGGAAGCACTAAGCTCAGATAGTGTTATGGGCAAGTTGTATTAGATTTTCAAGGAAAAGATAATTCAAAGAAGAAAAACAAGATCATTCTTTAGATCTTCTAATGAGACTAGTATTAAATAAAATGTAGGTCAATTTCATTATTAAGCATGGTTACAAAGTAATAGCAAATAAGACTGAGTGATGTATAAAAGAGAGGATTGTGATCATGGTGAGTTTATTTCATCGATAGTTCAATATCAATTGAATGAGTTATTATATTAACAGACTAAAGGAGAAAATGAAATATCAAATTAATACATAGATTAAAAGGCATTTGGTGGAGCTGAATATCCATTTAAAATAAGAGCTTGTAACAAACTGGGAATAACTGGGACTTTTCTTAAGGCAATGTAGGGATCTGTAAAAATCCTACCCGAAGGATTATACTCAAATAGGAAATACCGAATGCATTTCCTTTTATATAAGGATGAATTAAGGATTATTTAAATAGAAAATTTGAAAGATTCTATGGAAATTTTATTACAATTAATATGAATTTAGCAACATGGCTAGATACAAAAGTCACTGTACTAAACTTTATTATTATATTAAGCATAATATGTAGTAATATAACCATATAATACAATCTGTGAGGATTAAAATTAATAATTTATATAAAGCTCTTATTCTGTGGAACTCAAATAGTAAAATTGATGTTCATATTTTTAAAAAGCCAATTGCATCTCTGTATGTCAGTAACAACCAGAAAATATAATTTGAAAATAACGTCTCAGCTTGGATTTCATCAGCAGAAGAGGCTAAAACAAAGAATTTTGTGTGGTTAGGTAATTTGAGAATGTTACTCAGGTAGCAGTTGTGAGGAGGGCAGAAATATATAGGAAAGAAAAGAAGGCCTGGATAAATCTGTGTTATTAATCTGGTCACAAGCCATTCTATGGAGCTCACAAAGTGCCTCTCGGAAACGTCCTCCTGTGGAAGAAGAGGGAGGAACATGTACCCATATGATCCGTCTCTCTGTCACTGGGGAAGGACCCCCAACAGTCAACTCCTTTGCAATTGTTGGGTGAGTACATCCACAGAGGAGTGTGGATGATTTTCCATGTGTGTCCCTCACTGTCACATCAGAGAGACAAAGAGAAAGGTGAGGCCAAGATAGTAAATGAATGAAGGCACCATGCTAGAAGGTTGCCTGTAGAAAAGCTGGACAAATTTGTTAGAAAGGGTCACAGCGGGTGGTGCCTATGGCTCAGTGAATAGGGCGCCAGTCCCATATACTGAGGGGTGGCGGGTTCAAACACAGCCCCGGCCAAAGTGCAACAAAAAATAGCCGGGCGTTGTGGTGGGTGCCTATGTTCCCAGCTACTTGGGAAGCTGAGGCAGGGGAATTGCCTAAGCCCAAGAGTTGGAGGTTGCTGTGAGCAGTGAGGCTACAACACTCTACTGAGGGTGATAAAGTGAGACTCCGTTTCAAAAAAAAAAAAAAACATAGAAAGGGTCACAGCAGCAGAGTTGGAATAAAGGGTGGAGCCAAGACGTTATGAAATATGCAAGAAGTGTTTAATATAAGCATCCTATTAACAACAACAACAAAAAAGACATGGAAGTGAACAAGTATAACAAAGGGTGTTTAAGATTTCTATGCTAAAAATGTTTAATGTTATTGAAAAATAGTAAAAACAAACAACCAAACAAAAGAACCTAATAAAGTTGTTGGTCAGGAAGAATCAATGGTGTAAGTTTGTCAGTTTTTTCTAAGTTGAACTATAGTTTAATAAGAGAAACCCTCTACAAAATCACCACGTGATATTTCTTGTATTGCATTATTTTTATGGGACTGGATAAATTGGTTCTCAAATAGATAGGCCTGAGCAAATACTCAAGGAACTAAGATCCCACGCTAGGAAAGAAAAAAGCTAGTTTGTGTGTGCACACGTGTGTGTGTGTCTGTGTATGAAGACTTCTTGTCCTGTCCCATGTCGAGACTAAAAAAGACTGTGACAATTAGCAATAATGTGATATGCAGGGATACATTAGAGATAGTATGGATTTGGTTATAGATTATTACAATAAAATGAATATTACAATAAAGCAAATCACACATATTTTTTGGTTTCCCAATGCATATAAAGTTATGTTTATATTATGCTGTGGTCTGTTAAGTGTGTAATAGCATAATGTTTAAAAAAAGCAATGTAGGCCAGGCATGGTGGTTCACATCTATAATCCTAGCACTCTGGGAGGCAAAGGTGGGAGGATCAATTGAGCTCAGGAGTTCAAGACCAGTCTGAGCAAGAGTGAAACCTTGTCTCTACTAAAAATAGAAAAATTAGCTGGGTTTTGTGGGTGGTGTTTTTGGTCCCAGCTACTCAGGAGACTTAGGCAGGAGGATCACTTAAACTCAGGAGTTTGAGGTTGCTATGAGCTAGGCTGACTCACAGCACTCTAGCCTAGGGCAAAAAAATGAGACTGTGTCTCAAAAAACTAAATCAATAAAAAATTTAAAAAAGCAATGTATATACCTAAATTATAAAATACTTTGTTGCTAAAAAAAAAGTTAATGATTATTGGAGTCTTTAGTGAGTCTTACTCTTTTTCTTACTGGAAGGTTTTGCCTCCATGTTGATGGCTGCTCACTGATCAAGGATGTAGCTGATAAAAGTTGAGGTGACTGTAGCAATTTCTTAAAATAAGACAACAGTGAAGTTTGCCACATTGATTGACGTTTTTTCCATGAAAACTTTCGCTGCGCTATGTGATACTGTTCAATAGCATTTTACCTACAGTAGAACTTCTTTTAAAACTGGAGTCAATTCTCTTAAATTGTGCCACTGCTTTTCCAACTAAGTTTATGTACTATTCTAAATCTTTTGTTGACATTTTAACAAATGTTCATAGTCTCTTTACCAGGAGTAGTTTCCATCAGTGGAAACCCCTTTCTATCACAGAAAACCATTTTCTTTGCTCATCCAGGAAAAGTAACTCCTCATCTGTTCAAGTTTTGTAGTGAAATTTCAGTAGTTCAGTCACATCTTCAAGCTTCACTTCAAATTCTAGTTCTCTTGCTGTTCTGTTACATGTGCAGTTACTTCCTTCACTCATGTCTTGAACTTCAAAGTCCTCCAAGAAGACTGGACTCAACTTCTTCAAACTTCTGTCAATGTTGATATTTTGATCTCTTCCCATGCACAAATGTTTTTAATGGCATCTAGAATGGTGAATCCTTTCCAGAAAGTTTTTAAGTTATTTTTGTCTAGGTACAAAAGAGTAATCTTTGTCTATGATAGTTATAATCTTGTAAAATACAGTAGAACCCTCCCAGTTGACCATATCCCTACATTGACTACCTTTGTAAGTTGACCTAATTTTTGTAGACTGGACATGGGCCACATGTATATATCACCAGAGTAGGCCTAGTTCCTTGTGTTCACCACCTTCCCCATGTGGTCCAGTTTGTTACAGTCCCTTGCATGGTCAACTTATAAAAGTTCTACTGTATATTTCTTAAATAAGAGGACTTGCATGTTACAATTACTCCTTGATCCATCCAAAATGGATATTGTCTTAGCATTCATGAATTCATTAATTTCCTTGTACATCTCAAAGAGAGCTCTTGGGTGACTAGGTGAATTGTCAAATAGCAGTTATATATTGAAAGAAAAAAAATTTTTTTTCTGAGTGTTAGGTCTCAATAGCAGGCTTAAAATATTTAGTGAACCATATTATAAACAGATCTACTGTCATGCAGGCTTTGTTGTACCATTTGTAGATTAGAAGCTTAGCTGATTTAGCATGATTCTTAAAAGCCTTAGGATTTTTGAAGTAGTAAATGAGCGTTGGTGGCACTTGAAAGTTACTAGTTACATTAGTTCCTAACAAGAGTCAGCCTGTTGTTTGAAGCTTTGAAGCCACGAATTGACTTTTCTTTTCTAGCTATGGAAGTCCCAGATGGCATTTTCCGTTAGAAGGCTGTCTCATCTACCTTGAAAATCTTGATTAGCAGAGCCACTTTCATCAGTTATGTTAGGTAGGTCTTCCATATCGCTGGCTGCAGCTTCTCTATCAGCACTTTTTTTTTTTTTTATTGTTGAATCATAGCTGAGTACATTAGTGCAATCAAGGGGTACAATGTGCTGGTTTCACATACAATCTGAAACATTTTCATCAAACTGTTTGACATAGCCATCATGTCATTTTCTTAGTTATTGTATGAAGACAT